>CAAE01013692.1:70126-82480 GCA_000180735.1 Tetraodon nigroviridis
TCCAGACACAGAGGGATCCGCATACCGAGTGACGCTTCCCTAGTGAAGGGGGGAGACCGGGAGGGAGGGAGGGGGGACAGAGAGACTGGGAGAGAAAGAGAGAGAAAGAGAGAGAGGGATGGGGAAGGGAGGGACAGACCGGGAGAGAGAGGGAGAGAGGGAGAGAGGGACGGGAAAGAAGGGAGGGGGGAGGAGGGAGAGAGATAGAGAGCAAAGTGAACAGGTTTGCAGTTTGAATCTCAGAACTAAACACACGATAAAGACACCTAAGTAGAGGGAGGGACACATGCACACACACACACACACACACACACACACACACACGCTGTGAGGGGTGTGTCATAGCACTTTAGTTCCTCAAGGAAGTAAAACTCTGCAGCGTCTCAAGACGGCGGCAGCAGCGAGGGCTCAGTGTTGCTCGTCACCGGGGCCTCCTGCAGCGATGGTGAGGCAGCGGCGTTAGGAGCGGCGTTAGGAGCGGCGTTAGGAGCGGCGGCTGACGTGCGCCTCAGGTGTCGCCGAGACCAGGCCCAGGTAAGACTTTCCTGTCCTCCGTCACTCCTCCAATAGACAAGCTGTCACCGGTTTTCACTTCCCCGGGGGCCTTGGCGGCACGGCGGCTCCAGCAAACAGATGTAGGTTAGCGCCGTCGTATGTTCACGCCGGCGGTCGCGCCGCTCCCGCCCTCGGGGCCAGCAGGCTTTCCCTCCTCCCTCAATTACACAGGAGCGCCGCCGCCGACCAAAGTTCTCGCCGTTTCACTTCCCTTTTCGAGCGGTTGAGCAACGCAGGGACGGTTGAGCAACGCCGGAGGGGAAACTGCGGAAGGCGCGTGACAGGTTTGAAAAGCAGCCGCGCAAAAACGCGTGGAGCCGGCGGTTCTTCACCGGCGGCCATGTTGGCGCCGAGGGGTTGGCTCTGGGGCTCGGAGGAGACCCTGGCATGGACCACCTCAGCAGGAAGGAGCCGGAGCTCACGAGTCCACGCACGTGGACAAACAGTCAGCCCAGGAATGCTAAATATTTACCTCCGCTGTGCAACCAATCAGAGCTCAGCACCAGCCCGTCTGTTAGCGACGCTAGCAGCCCCTCTGAGCCCCTCCGGACGCTGTGATTGGCCACCAGGTGGCGCCAACGACTGGAAGCGGGCCGGACAGCTCGCCCTCCGCTACCACACCATCCACGATTTAACACACCGGAACGTCGCGGGCGTTAGCGCATCCGCATTCTTGATGCAACAACATTCCGGCACCACGGCCTCCATCATCGGCGCCGAGGGAAATTAAGCTAACGAATGTTCGCCCATCCCCCGCCGAGCAGCGGAGCTCCGGTAATGAAGCGCGCCGTCAGAGATGCGCTTTAATGTGCACGCTAATCGATGCGCGGAAAATAGACACGCCAGAAAAATTAGCTGCCGCCTGCGGGAAGACGAAACCTTGAAGAAGTTGCCAGTTTGATTCCCCTCCCTCCGGTCCGGAGCGGGACTGTTGCGCAATCACTGCCACCTCGAGAGGAGGTTGCACCATCGAGCAGCCTCACATCCGCTGTCTCACCCACGCCGTTTCCTGCCCCCCCGTGGACGTGCGTCCCAACCAGCACCAGGAATTCAGGGCTGCCAACGCCGTCGTCACTGCTGGCGGCAGCAGGACAGAACCTGTCTCAGGTATGCAGCCGCATGCGTGTCCACGCAGGCCGCGAGCGCCGAGCAGCAGGTAGAAACACCGCAGCCCAGACTGGTCCCAGTAAGGACTTGTCCCAGTAGACTGACCGCAGGGAAACTGGTCCCAGCAATGTCTGGGACCAGTGGACTGGTCTGAGCAAAGACTGGTCCCAGTAGACTGGTCCCAGTAGACTGGTCCCAGTGAGGTTGTTTTCTCCGGCTAATGAGGCGTCTGAGGTTATGAAGGGTAAAGCCCCCCCCCGCCCGGGTGGCTCAACGGTTGGATGGCGAAAACCTCGGAGGAAACCCAACGTCCTCCGAGGACCCGCCTCCATGGTGCTCCCCACCAAAACACAGGCGGAGCCGAGGGGCTGAGGAGACGTGTTACCGCCGCCGCCGGGGAGGAGACGGCCAGAGCCGACCGGAGGTCCCAACATAGGCTCCAGCGGTCTCCATAGCAACCAACAACAGTCAGTTCTCCAGGGCCAGCGGCGTAGTTACAACTGGAACTAGGAGGAGTTAGCAGCTGTGCTAACACACGCACACACTAACCTGTGACCTCTGACCTTTCTCCCAGCACCACTCAGGCAACCATGGACAACTTCAAATCCAAGACGCTGGCCTTGACGGCCCAGAAGAAGATCCTCAGCAAGATGGCCAACAAGACCTCAGTGCAGATGTTCATCGACGACACCACCAGCGAGATCCTGGACGAGCTGTACCACATCTCCAAACACCACACGGGGAACCGCTCCGAGGCCCAGAAGGTCATCAAGGACCTGATCAAGATCGCCGTCAAGGTGGGCCTCCTCTTCAAGAACAACTGCTTCAGCACCGAGGAGCTGGTCCTGGCCACCGACTTCAAGAAGAAGCTCCACCAGGGGGCCATGACCTCCATCAGCTTCTACGAGGTACGTTAGCAGGCGGCTAGCTGTGGGGCAGAGGGAGGTTTTAAACTAGGTCGTACTGGTCACATGGTCTCAGATCTTCGATGAGGACCCTTACCGTGACCTCGCTCTGCTCCGTCACCTCTGCAGGTGGACTTCACCTTTGACCAGGCGGTGATGGAGGACATCCTGACGAGCTGCAGGGACATGCTGCTCCAGCTGGTCAACAACCACCTGACCCCCAAGTCCCACGGCCGCATCAGGCACGTCTTCAACCATTACTCGAACCCGGAGCTCCTGAACGCGCTCTTCGAGCCCAAAGGCCCCTTCAGGCCCAACCTCGCCAAGATCTGCAAAGCACTGGACAAGCTGATCGAGGACGGCACAATATGAGGCCGGAGACACCCTGGGGGGCTGGACAGCAAGTGAGGTCGCTGCGGGGTCGACCACGTGGGCTGCAAACCGCCGAGGAGCCGAAACACCTCTGATCCGGACACACATGAACCATCAGCTGGCGAGGAGCGCCGAAGGAGACGGGCAGGCGCGGCGCAGCAGCGCCCCCTGCTGGCCGACACGGGGCTGCAGCTGGACGCACTGACGCCGATGCTCCAACATCTGGACACGTTCAGAAACCACAGGAAAAATACTGACTTTGCTTTTGGACTTGAGCTTAGAGCTGGAGTTCCTGTTTGTCTTTTAAATAGCAAAAACTTTAGAAAAAGCAACAAAATCGATTATTCACATCCAGCTTTTTTTTATTGCTTTAGCTTGAAGAGTGACGTGAAGCTCCAGACTAACGGCTGATTAAAAAGTGCTGTTTACGGTTCTGTTTGTGTAGATGAGCATCTTTAAACCAATAAGAGCCCATTTCTCCAGATTCCTTTTGCATATTGGTCACATTTTGATGTTCCAGATCTTCATTCTAAGACTGTCTGAACGGGAGGTTCTCACGGCGGAGGAGCGTCCGAGCCCGGTGCTGCTGCGGAGGGATTCGGGAACCCACCCTGCTCCTCCGGACCAGGAACCGTCCTTTGTGCCGGTCCAGGTCCTGAACACTAGCGCCTCCTGAGCACCATCCTCGGTGGTGGTTTCGACCTTTGACCTCTCCCGTGATGCCCAGTCTCTCTCATTGTTGACCCGCTATAAATAATATTAAAACAAATATGGGGGAGGTCAAAGGTCAGAGCCCAGTGAAGACCTCTGTTCCGACGGGTCCGCTCTGGAATGCGGCTAACACTGTTGGCCTGGTTCCCGGTCACATGGTCGGACAGTCACATGACCGGGAGGCTTACGCGGTGCCGGGCCTTCCCCGAAACCCGCTGGTCCCCGTCCTCACAGCTGGAAGATCTCGTCCTCCTGGTCCCTCAGGTTCCTGGTGAGTCTGGTGACGGTGAGCGGCACGGCGCCGTGGCCCCCGCAGGATGACAGCACGTTCCCAGGGCCGGCGAGGGGCCTCCAGGCTGGCGGGCCCCCGCTGCAGACCTCCTCTAAAGCAGCAAACCTGAGGAGGACTTCCTGAGTTAGCGACAGGACCTTGAGCTGGACTCTACCTCGGAAAGTCTACCAAAACACGTTTCTTTGACACCATAAATGAGTGGTGACGAAGGCTCACAGACGCGCAGGAACAACCTTTTCTCGGCGTCCCGGCAGCCCCTGACGGCAGCCTGCTTGGACTGATGGATCAGGCCGTCCAGCCTCTTCAGAAACTCCTCAGGAGAGAGCTCCTCCGCCGCCCCGCCGCCGTCCCGCTGCCGGTCCGAGCGGCCGTGGTCTCCGCCGTCGCCCGGCTCCAGGCCGCTGTTGGTGTCCAGCAGCACGGGGATGGACAAGGACTTCTTCAGGTGGATGGAGTCGTTGGTGTACATGCGGTTGGCCCGTTTGATCTGCTCCATCTGTGAGGAGAGCAGGAGGGAGTCAGCAACACCTCCAAGTGGAAAAACACACCCGCTTTCCACCAGACACACAATTCCTGGTTTATTGATGCTCAGATCAGGAAAAAGATCTAGAAAAGTGGTTCACATCTGCTAGCAGCTGTTCGGTAGGCCTAAAGACGCGGTAATAAAAGGTTTTTCTAGATAGATAGATAGATAGATAGATAGATAGATAGATAGATAGATAGATAGATAGATAAGTCCTTTATTGTCATTGCACCCAGGGTGCAACGAAATTAGCCAACATTCTAGCCAACATGCGACAGTTTTCTGCAGCTTTGACTCTCTGGAAGGCAGTTTTGGAGCGTCACACAGCAGGCTGATGACAAATATTTGAGAAAATTTTCATTACATCTCCTTTTGAATTCCAAATATTGATGCGGCTCAATTTAAAGAGTTAACGTACACACGTAACAAGGCGACACGTTATTTCTGCTAACCAGCGAAGCCTGACACACTGGGAGGAAAGCTGGCCCTCACCGACACTCCGTACTTGAGGGCCAGGCCCTGCAGCGTCTCCCCCGGCTGGATCTGGTGCTCGACGCGTCGCTGGCGAACCGGAGAGATGGGCGAGCGGACCAAGCTGCCGTAGGAGCGGGCTCGGCCGGTCCGCAGCAGGCCGTTCCCCCGGCTGGGCACAGCCGGTTCCTCCTCGGACATGTTTGCCCGCCGCCCGTCGGCGTCCAGACGAGCCCCAAACCGGGGAAAGAACCCTTGAATGTCACAGAACGGAGCTCAGCTAGCAGACATATGCTAAGGCTAGCAGATTAGCCGAACGCTAACTAATCGATTTAACTCATTAGCGATACTATTTGCCGTTTTCCACAAACGTCATATTGACGCTGAAGTCGTCCCTTTCGGCTCTGCTAAAGCATCTCGCAAACACTAAAACTCCCCGACTGTCGGTTTAACCTGTCTGACGCCTCAAACGGAGACTTTGAAAGTTTGTAAGAAAGTTATGTTTGTTCGATGACATCCTCAGTGCGCCGAAGACCGATGCCACGCCCACTGACGTCACACGTGCTGCGTTCACAAAGAAGAATATACGCGGGACTTATTGCGTAATCCGCTTGGTTCTGTCTTGTACACGGAGTTAAATTTCCATAACGTTCTCAGTTCACAAGAGTTACATTTATGTTTGACGCAATCGAAGATTAACACCGTTTTCGACATCTAACTTAAATCCAGCAGTGGTGTGAATAAGTGGGCGAGTGTCAAATATACCATTATCCGTTCATGCACAAACGCAACACTGCTAGCAGGATTAGCTTAACCGTGGTGTCAGGTCGCTAACTTGTCAGCCTCGTTTTTATCCGATTTATATTTGCTACAATAATGTCTTTTAAAAGGGAAGGTGATGACTCGAGCCAGTTAAACCTCCTGAAGGTAAGAGTCCTTATTTAAGATGTTTTTTTAATTAATCTGAACGAGATTTCCACAGAGGTGCTGGTTTGTTATGGTTAGCATTTTGGCTAACGCGAGAGGAGTAGACGATCCCAAATCGGATTTGTTACTTCCTTTTAGAAGCGGCGTGTGGCAGATCTTCTGTCTAATTTCATCCCGGAGGATGAAGCAGCTCTGATGAAGAACGGAAGGTGACACGACACGTCCAGACCCAACACTGCTCAGCCCTCCGGTGTGTACAGGTGTGCTGTGTTCTCTGCAGGTACACCTGCCTCGTGTGCTCCCACCGGCCGGTGTTCGACACGGTCGACATGCTGTCAGTGCACAGAAAGGGCAAACGGCATTTAGAAGGTGAAGGAACTCACGGAAAACCTCCCTGCAGCACTGACACCCACAGCCAGGATGGGAAAGAGCCAAGAATGAAACGGGTTTATCAGCTTTATCAGCCGCCCTGACGGGAAAACCTCTCCTCTGCTTTGATTTGTAGGGTTGAAATCATTCTATGGCAAGAAAACAACGCTAAAGAATGAAATAGCCAAAAGACGACATGAAAGTTACGTCCGGAATGAAGAGAACGCAGCAAAGGTCGGTCAAACGCACACACACACAGACACACACACACACCTTCTTCTACATCTGCTCCTCTGTTTTCAGGACACGTCTTGTCCGGCTCCGTTGCTGACCCAGACGCGGAGGCTCACCCGCCACGCCCTCCTGAAGACGGTTCCCTACGACAGCCGCCACCGAAGAACCAGGTGACCACCCAAACCTCACCCCTCCTCCATCCTCACAGATGGAGGGATGGCTGGCTCCGCCCAGACACACGCCAGGGACATCAGCGTCCACAAACACATTAGTATTTGTCCTGTGTTTCAGTACAAAATGTGAGAAAGTGTCCCAGAACGTCCAGGAGGACAGGACGGCGTCCAGACCCGCCGGGCCTGAAGAGTCAGGCAGTTCATGGGATGCTGTCACCGACGGCAACGCAGCAGGTGAGGTCTGAAGTCCTGAGGTCCAACTGGACCAGTTTGTCTCCTGGTCTAAAGGGCCCGGTCTGTCCCCGTAGGCGGCGCAGCGTCTCGTCCTTCAGACAGCGAGACGTCACAGAAAGTGGCGCCTGTGTCTGCGGAGAGGAGGAGGGAGCTGGAGCATTACCTCCACCTGAAAAGGTCAGAGGTCAATTCTCCTGCTTTCCTGCTTACTCTTCCTCATCTTCTTCTTCCTCTTCAGTCAGGGGTGGGTCCAGGACGGGAGTGGCGGGTGGACCAAAGACGAGAACGTGGAGTTTGACTCTGACGAGGACGAGCCGCCTCCCCTCTCGCCTGCAGCAGCCAATGAGACTGAGCGCTGAGATCAGCTGACGCGTTAGTGACCAATAAAGTTGTGAAACCTGTAAATGTTTGTTCTCCGGGTTGGGTGCCAGGTGAGCTAACGTGTGGAGGCGGGGCCATCGCTGCAGGGGGCGGGGTCCTGGTTCCACCAACCTGTGAATGAGACCTAAGATGGGTGAAGCTCCGCCCCTTCTTATCATCCACGTTCTGTCGGCGCTAATCTGGTTAGCCTGGGTGTTTGAGCGCTGCTGGTGACTGCGGGCTGGGCCAGCGGGGGGTCTTGACGCGGGTCCGTTCTAATGCCACCGGTAGTCGGTGGTAATAAACCACCTCCTGCGACTCGCCGTCGCCGCAATCAGAGCTGAGCAGCTGCTTCTGCCCGTAAATCCTGTCAGGCGAACACGGACGTGACCCTCTGGAAGTCGCTCTTATATTTGGGAGGAGGTAACCTTAGCCGCCGCGGCCTGAAATAACCTGAAGGAAGAGGCAGGAAGGAGAGCGGATCCGGGCCGGCGGAGCGCCCCCTGCTGCCAGAACAGCTTCCAGCCAGGACGGAGAAGCTAAAATTAGCGTTTCTGCTTCGCTTGTGCAGAAGAAACTTCCAAAGGATCCTGAAGGTGGATTTTCCAAACACAGATAGGTTTTATTTAAATTATTTACAGTTCTTCCTGCGGACGCCTCCACATCGGCCGCTTATTTTTTCAATTTTTTAAGTAAGTCTAGAGAAGCGGAAGTCCGGCGGCTATCCTGGTGTTCCTGGTCAGGCTGAGGGGCTTCGGCCTGGTTTCATCTCAATCTCTGCTGGCGAACTGCAGAGGAAGAAAGCGCGGATGATGAAGACGAGGAGGGAGAAGGCGGCGAAGCTCCCGGAGGCGTGACTCACGCATGTCGTTGTTCCGCGTGATGGCCATGGCGGCTCTGGCGCGAGGACCCTGCTGCTCGAAGTGGTAGCCGAAGCGGAGGATGCTGGAGTTGTTCTCCAGCATGGAGGCGATCTCCATCTCCACCGAGTCCCCCAGCTTCTGCCTCTGTCGGGGGGCGGGAGCGGCGCCGTCAACAGGAAGCCGGGAACAGGCGGGAAGGCCTGGGCGGACCGGAGCGCCTCACCTGGTTGTCGATCTTCAGCTCCACCAGGGTGGCGTTGCTGGCCATGGCCTTGATGATGGCCTTCATGCCGTCGGCGGTGATGAAGTTTGACTCGATGTTTAGACTCTGCAGGCTGGTGTTCTCCTGCAGCATCTCAGCACATGCCTGCAGCACACACACACACACACACACACACACACACGATGAGTCTG
This sequence comes from Tetraodon nigroviridis, assembly GCA_000180735.1. Classification (NCBI taxonomy): domain Eukaryota; kingdom Metazoa; phylum Chordata; class Actinopteri; order Tetraodontiformes; family Tetraodontidae; genus Tetraodon; species Tetraodon nigroviridis. The sequence continues at coordinate 78,637 of CAAE01013692.1, forward strand.
GAAGCTGCTGCCCCGAGGCGGCGGCGGTGGCGGCTACTCACGTAGGCCACGGGGTCGTTGCTCCGGGTGGCGGCGATGCTCAGAACCTCCACGTGGGAGTTTCCCTTCATGGCCTCAAAGATGTCCTTCAGCGTGGGGATGGGAATGTCCTGCAGGGACAAGGGACAGCGCTCCGCTCAGCGGCGGCTGGGGCTGGGGCCGGCGTGCGTGCGCGGGAGGCGACCTTTGACCTTGATGTTGTTGAGGTTGACCTCCGTCAGGCCGCCGTCGTTGCTCAGGATCCTCTCCAGCGTTTCCTCCACGTTGGTGCAGTTGGGCGGCTGCTCGGGGAAGATCTTGAAGGGGTCGGCTTTGACCACACCTGCAAGAGACGCCGGGCCGTTAGGAAGGCGGAGCCTCCGCCCGCCGCCGGGCCGGCGAGCCGACGCCGTACGTACTGTTGATGCCCTCGGTGTTGGCGATGGTGCCGGTGGTGCCCAGAGCGTCGTAATACTGCTTGTTGCTCATCAGCGTGTACATGCCCAGGATGGCTGCGGACACAGGAGGCGGGTCAGAACCGGTCCGGTGGACTCACAGACGCTCTCAAACTCAGTAGAACCTGATCCGGCCCAGAACCGTCGAGTCTGAGCAGAAGAAACTAAAAACCAGCCTTTCCCCTCCAGAACCTGCTGCTACCAGTCCCGACCAGCAGGGGGCGGAGCGCCGCCGTCAGGAGCCAACTGCTGTGACAGCAGCCCCCCCCAGACCCCCGCCCCCCCCCGCCACCCTCCTGACCCGTGGGGAACCAGGGGAAGAGCCTTGTGAGGAGAGACAGCTGCTCCTGAACCCGGGGGCCGGACCATAAACACCCCCCTCATCATCTGCTCTGAGCTGCGAGGCGCTGCGGAAGCAGCGTGTAAATAAGCTAACGAGTGAATATCACAGGGGGGCGTGGGGGGGGCTCGCTGGCCCGTGAAGCCGGCTAAGCTATTCATCCCCTTTTAGCCCGTTTGCCAGAAAGGCCACACCAAAGCCGGCGGCTAACTGGGCCGCGGTGGTGCCGCGTATCAAACCACCACAGGAAGGCGCCGCTGCGAAGGGCAGGAAGCCTGCTGCTCCGTCAGAGGCGGCCGGTGGCTCTGGTGCACCCAGATAGCGTATCTGCCCCCACCCGGCACCTCCACCCGGCCCTGCCTTTGCTGTTTGTCCATCTTTGTGTCGCTAACCCAAAGGAAGCAGAAAATACCCCGCATGTCTGCTAGCCTCGGGCTAACTGCCGTTCTGAAGCTCACGGAGGTAGTTGACCCGCGCCACAGCTTGCGCTTGCTAGCAGGTTTCTGCTAATAAAACTCCTCACAAATAAATAAAGATAGTAACGAGTTAGCGCTCAAATCGCAAATGATTCCACAGCGGCAATGTGAATAAATCACGCCTGTTCACCTGGCATAGCGAACTAGCCTGACGTCGCTAGCGCTAACGCGATACGGACTGAAACTAGTCCCCCGTGAGGAAGGACGCGTGTCTAGGGTTACAGAGCGGGCTGATGCGAGCGGTTGGATGGGAACCTGCGATGTCGCACATCTCGGCGTCGGTGGCGTTCTTCAGGGCCTCCTCCAGCTCCGGCTCCAGGATCACCTGCTCGTGCTGCGGAAGCTCGGCCGCCTTCTTCGCCACGAAGGCTTTTCCTGCGGATGAGAAGAGAACCGGAGGTGGTTCCGGGCTGGAGACCCCCCCATCCCCCCCAGTTGGACCCCCCCGGCGGCCTGCGGCACCTTTCTTCTCCCCGGTGAAGGGAACCAGGTCCTCCCTGTCCTTGTGCTCCAGCGCCACCTTCTCCAGGTGCTGCATCAGGGCGTCACGGTCGTACGGCCCCGTCGGGCTCTTCTTGGTCTGGTCGCGCTGGCGGAGGCCGGCGGGCAGCATGGCGTTCTGGCAGGAGCGAAACGGTAGCGATGGGCGCGGTCAGACCTCCGTTACCTGACCAGCGCCACCCGCAGGCGAGGAGAGGCGGCGCTACCTCCGGGTCCATCTCGGCCAGCTCGTACTCCAGCTGATCCAGCTCCTCGGGGCTGAGGCCCTTGAGGATGGCGTCCTCGTCGATGTCCCTGGGGTCCGACATGGTGGCCGATGCTCACACACACTCACTCATACACACCGCTGCACAGCCCTGAGGGAGGAGCAGGCAAAGACCAGCGCATTAGTGTCGCCACGGTGACGTAACAACGGTAAAAACACCTAGACGTCCTAAAACAGCAACTGTGTGTGTGTGTGTGTGTGCGATCACAGCAGGGGGTGGAGGACCTACAGTTTGAGGAAACAAATGCAGAGAAACTCTGTAACTCTAAACCTCAAACTCAGCTCCGCCGCTAAGAATAGCTTAGCCGCGGGCGTCGAGCTAAACCCTGGGTTGTCATTGGCCTAAACTCGTTCATACAGCAGTGACACACCCGAGAAAACACCTTTGTATCATTTTAGACCAAAGTCAATCCCAAACTGACCCAAAAAGAGGAAACCATAGAAAAAACGAGCAACATTAGCATCTGTGGCAGCACATCATCTTAGCGGGGCTTCAGCTAAGCTAATTAGGAGTATTAACCAACCCCACCTGGACGATGATGCCGTCTCCCTGCTTGTTTGTCCACATTTTTGTCAAAGCATCAACATGGTTGGTAAGCTAGCGTTAGCTGGGGTGAGCTAATCTATCAGATGATGCTAATGCTAAGCTAAAAACAACTGAAAAACCCCAAATTTGTGTTAACTGATTTGTGGTTCTGGAGGACAGCTCACAGGTTTCTGTGCTACACACACACACACATACACACACACACACACACACACACACACACACAGAGGTGTAAAGAGTTCTAGACTAAAACCTGAGATCTTTCACATTTGTCCCAGTTTTGCTCAGACCAAACAAACTGGGAGCACTGGGAGTCACCTGCTCCACCAGCTGCGTCCTGTCCCAGTTTGACGCTGGGACGTCTCCTGCAGCTGCCGTCCTTCACGAGCGGCTGCTCACACACCAGCTGGACTGGGCCTGTTCCCAGACAGCTACTGGAAGCTGTGGGAGGCTGGTTCCCCTCCAGTCAGCCACACCGACACCCTGCTGGTCTGACTGGTTTCAGTGCTACGTCGCTCAGATCAGGCCGCGTCCTCAATCAAAGCATCAAAGCCTCGATTAGGACAAGATCAAAGGGCCTCAGAGGCTTCAGAGCCTCAGGTGTCCACAGGTGGTTCTGGGCCCCTGAGCTCAGGAGCCCCAGGAAACCTGTGAACCAGCACCGGCTCAGGAGCTTAGTCAGCCCGCACAGGTGGCCTCCTCACACACACACACACACACACACACACACACTCACACACACACACGCTCCACGTCTTACCGCCCAAGTGTAACATTCCAAATCTGCCCTCTGAGCTTAATTTTAGCTTCACAAGTCAGCTTCTTCAAGTCAGCCAAGCCAAGCGGAGGCTCCGCTGGCAGGGCCCCCAGGGGCCCGCAGACATCAGGGGCCGGTCTGGAACAGGCCACCGGTGAGAGACAGGCCACCAGTCTGCAACAGGCGGCCGGTCTGAAACAGGCGTTCAGTTTGACTTTACAGCAACTTTGCACTCGTGTTTACGTCTGAATCGTTCTGGCTGAAATCATTTTATCTGAATTTAGACTTTAGCAGCACACACACACACACACACTCACACACACACACTCTCTCTCTTTCACTCACACACCACACACACTTGTGTTTCTATTGATAATCCTCACCAATTAAAATGATCCAAAATTCCTCCTGGATCAATCTTAAGGCTCAGCCCTGATTTACCAAGCGACGAGTTAACCCCCCATTGATGGACAGCCTAACCCCCA
>CAAE01013692.1:84903-107984 GCA_000180735.1 Tetraodon nigroviridis
TGGGGTCCTGTCAGGCTGCGTTCGAGGGTCCGACGGGGCCTCCCCTCTTCCAGGATGATGGCAGAGCTAAGGAATGTCAAAAGAGAAAAAACATCCCCCCATACACACACACACACACACACACACACACACACACACACACACACACAGAGGTTCGGAAAAAGAAAGAAAAAAGGGGTCAAACTGAAAGCAAACAAAAACAGGCATCTTGTTGGGAAAGAAAGAGAAAGTAGGCAAGAGGGAGAGAGGAAGTGAGAGAGGGGGTGAAAGAAAGAGAGAAAGAGAGAGAGAGAGAGAGAGAAAGAGAGAGAGAGAGAGAAAGAGAGAGAGAGAGAGAGAGAGAGAGAGAGAGAGAGAGAGAGAGAGAGAGAGAGAGAGAGAGAGAGAGAGAGAGAGAGAGAGAGAGAGAGAGAGAGAGAGAGAGAGAGAGAGAGAGAGGGAGAGAGAGAGAGAGAGAGAGAGAGAGAGAGAGAGAGAGAGATGTCTTTGTGTGTCAGTGCCAGGAATGACTCAGCCTGTCCAGATGTTATTAGCAGCGAGAGCTTAGCGCCGTGACGGCCAGGTAGCTGTGTGTGTGTGTGTGTGTGTGTGTGTGTGAGAACCTGTTATGTGCAGCTCTGACGCAACCATCTGCATGTCCACACTTGTCTCCTCCACACAGATCAGGACATTCTGACACCAGGAAGAACCATCGGTGATGTCATCAGGCCCAGACGGACCAATCACAGAGCTGGATGCTGCGGTCGGGTCCGTTCCAGCGCTGCGTCGATGCCACTCGGCGCCTCCATGATGCAACTCTGTACCATCCGGAGCTTAGCGCTGCTGAAGACGCGCAAACATCACCGCAGGCTACGGAGCGCTCGGCGGTGGATGGAGGCGGGGGCGGGGGGTGAAATCCCATCCTAATCCAGCAGAGAGCCCAGAGAGGGGCAACAAAAGCAGCCCCGCCCACGGACGCCGCTCCGAGCGGCGGGAACCACCGCTGGGGGACGGATTTTCGGAGCGTCGGAAGAGAGGCGATAAAACACGGGCGCGAGGACAAAGCAGGCGCCCGCCCACGCGGACGCCGCCTGTAGGACTAATTCACTCTTTCTTTGAATTCAGCAGACCAAAAAGATCAAAGGCAGCGTGTTTCTGCTTTGTTCTCTTGCATCAGAAATAAATAAAACAGGAAAAAACAGACGCCGTTTGCGCTGGTTGCTAGCGGCTACAGCCGCTAACATTAGCTGCGTCCATGTCTGGGGAGGGACAGACGGTGTGTGGGAAACTCACAACAGGTCGGGTCTGGTTCCTTCTGGATCTGCGCCCACCTAGCCTAGCTAGACTAGCTAGCTAGTTTGTCGTTTTTAGCCAAATTAAGCTGATCAAAGCCGGTTCAGTCTGGAACCAGGAAGCAGGAAGCAGGAAGCAGGAAGCTGCCTCGGTCAGGTCTGCTGATCTGGGATCAGTGATCAGAACTGCCGTCTAAAAGTTCTCCGGGAACCAACAGGGAAATTTTGCACACTGTAAAAAGTGTGGGCGTTGAATAAAAGAAAAACAACCCATCTGACCTTCAAAGGTCGACGTTTGTCTTCGTTTGTTCCCTTTAAACACGTCTTCAGTCACATTTGGTTCCCTGGTGATGCTAAACCCGGTCTGGGAAAACCCCAGACCAGTTTAGATTCTCGGGAAACGAAAACCATGTTTCATTCATGGGATTTAAAAAAAAACAAACCAAAAAAGCCCAAAGTGGAGAAACACGGCCGAGAGTGCAAACCAGTCAGAACGGAAGAAGAAGGCAGATCACAGTCACTTTCACTGTAATAACGCGATAAAAATAATGGTAATAACAGCACCTTTGTTCAGTGGGAGAAGTTCTGGGGTTTTTTAACCTTTTGGGTTAAAAAATGTTCCTTATAACTGTACCTAAAAGTTTAGGTACTTTCCAACCACAGAGAGCCGATACGGGCCAGTAAGCAGGCGGTAAGCAGGCTGGCTGATACCTGTCAGGCTGGGGAGGTTCTGTTCTGAAGGTTCTGTTCAACAGAACGTTAGCTCGTTAGCCTTGTTAGCCCAGACTTGGACCTTTGCTGGTTTTAAAAGTCCAACCGGTGATTAAAGATTAACTTCTCCAGTCAGGAAGAGAAACAGGATGTTTTCTTACTGACTGGATGATCTTTGGACCCGGAACCTAACCAATGACTAAACCGGAACCTTTGGGGTCATTTTCTGCTGTAACCAGGACCGGAACCATCCTGGATTCAGGCCCGGTTTCTGGTCTGTTGGTCACCTAGGTAACCAACCAGTCCGGTCCTGACCCGGAAGGGTCCAGCCGGGTTTCCTCCTCAACCTGCGTGGTCTCGGTCCGGTCCGGTGGCTCCAGGGCTTCACCTGCTGACCTCATCAGAAGCGTCCCCAGGACCATGTGACCGTGTGGGGGCGGGGCATGAGGAAGAACCAGTGCTTTCCCAGCCTGGTTGTTCTTTCACTATCATTCATCGGCAAAATTTTCTCAGCAGCACCTAAAACCACGGTTTGGTATTGATGGTGCGAGGCTCCGCCCACATTCTCTCAGGTTTCCCGCCCACATTTCAGAAGCCTTTTCTGCACCTGGTTCTCCGCCGCGACCTTTGATTCTTTGATCCTACGCTCACCAACGTGTCCGGTGAATCAGGTCGGACCTTGACCGCGTGAACTTTGTCTTCTGACGTCACATGACTCATCTCGGGGTGCATCCACCTGTGAAGAAGGATAACCCCGCCCCCTCCACCAGCTGAAGTGACCTCATGCTCTCTTCTGCTAAATAAGGCCGGCTTCCTCTTTTGCGTCAGGATTCTGACCTTTAACCTTTGTTTTGGCGAAGCCTCGGTGGCGGACGCTACATCCTGACGTCCTGATTAGCGTGTTAGCTTCCTCATGTGTGACATGTGAGCACACAAGCGCGGGCTTGTCCCTGCGCCGCGCAAACAACTCCTCGTTTCACCCGTTTAACCGTCGCCACCTGCAGTAACGGCTCCTTCCTTGGAACTTGGGTTCGACCTCGACCTTTGACCCCACTGCCGGGGCTCAGGCAGAGAACAAAAACACCAAAGGAGGTGGATCAAAGACGAACTGAGCTGCTGCTGCAGTGGTGAACCAGCCTGCTGTTAGCCTCGGCAGCGTTCCAGCCCGCGCGTGTGTGTGTGCGCTACATGAGCTCACTCAATGTTCCCAGACAGCAGGAGCCGTCTGATAAACAACATCAGCTGGAACACGTCAGCTGTTTTCCTCCAGATCCGTGAAAAACGAGACGGAGACAGTCAGACCAACACAGGCAAGAAAAACAGTCGGTAAATCACCACCAGGAAGGACGTTGTGTCCACCGTGTCCCAGTGGGACCAGTCCCTGAACCCGTCCGTCCCAGTGGGACCAGTTTATCTAAGCTTCCGTCTCTGTGCGTTCTGATGCTAATAGCTGTTAGCTGCTAACGCAGGTATTTGCCTGACTACTCCTCCACTACCCAACCTGACCGGTAGACCAAAGCTGAGCTGATGGGGCTTTCATGGAGCTCAGCGTCGCCAGAACCTGCGGCTGTTGTCCAGCTGTAGTTTTGGTTTTTGTTAGTATTGGAATTTTTTGGAAGAAAGGAATTTAGCGCAAGAACAAAAAAGACTCCGCCCACCCTGGAATCCGAGCCTGTGATCGGGTGTTGTTCAGCCATGGAAATCGTGGGAACTGTTCCCTCAGGAATGCTTTATTTCATCTGACCCACGCAGATGAAGTTACAGCCGCAGTTTCAGCCACTCAACTTCCTGGTGTCGTTCCGAAGCTTCCGACTGGCCGGATCCAGTCACAGGCTCACCGATTGGATGCTTAAATGCTCCGCCCAGAAACAAGGTCAAACGTGCGATGTAAACATTTGGTGAATATCACTAAAAACAAACAAGACGCATGAACAGGACAGAGTGTACTGAAAATCACATGAGCGGAAAAAGATTAGCGCGTTAGCACTTGCGCAAACAATTTAAGACGGAGAATTAAAGAAGCTGCGGCGGTAATCTGTTTACTGGACCTTTTCGCAAGCATGACGTGGCTAAAGTTAGAAGCAAACATGTGGCTGTTAGCATCACATGGACATCACGTTGGTTTGTTGTTCCCAATGGTACTCCGTAGAGCGCTAGCAGAGCAGGGTAGAAGAGAAATGATGCACAACCAACATGCATCATGAGAGATGCAGTTTATGATAAATTTACACTTTAAAACATCAAAGACTTATTATCAGACAATCACACACATATCTGAGTCCTTTTGGGCCACAAAAAACGATGTAGTGGGCCACGTTTGGCCCGCAGCCTCAGGTTTAATAGAGTTTAACAGTGTGTGGAAAAAAGAAAAGTCTAGCTGTTATGTTTGATAAAAAGGCTAATTTAAGCTCTACCTAGCTAGTTAGGTAGTTCAGGTTAGTTTAAGCTCTTTGGTTGATTTAAAAGCAGCTGAGCACACACACCGCTCATCCAAGTGGGAGGTAAACAGACTAGAAATGTTAGCTCGGTGCAGAAAGCTTGTGCATCACAGAATGCTAAATACAGCTAGCACATGTTAAAATTAGGCCTGTGTTGCTTCCTCCGGATCGTCAGTCAGTTCCGTGCAGGAGTCAGGACACAGTTCTGGTCATAACATTTAAAATAGCCCAGCTAAACAGAGCAATGACATAGTGGGGTGTGTGTGTGTGGGGGTGTGGGTGTGTGTTGGTAGTACATTATGTACCAAAGTTATATATATCACATTTCCAGAAACCAGTCAGACCAGTTAGAATAGCTCAACCAATCAAATTACATCTAAAGCGGCAACAGAAAAACAAAACATGCTAAATATCCTCAAACAGCCGGAGGGTTAGCCTCAGCGGCAATGCTAATGTTGATCCGCGGACGTCCTGCGAACATTAGCTTTTATTATTTTTTTATTAGCTTCGTCGTTGAAACATTGCTAATGGGGAAATGCAAACGTGCACAAACAACCGCTCCCGGCCCAGGGCGATCACAGGTGTGCATGTGCACATGCACAGGTGGCGTGGGAGCAGCCAGAAACACACCTGTGCATGCTTAAACGTTGAAAATGCAGCATAAAGTTTTTCAAAGGAACAAAAGTCAGGTCCAAAGAGCAACCGCGAGCTGATAAATGGGAGGAATGTGATAAGGAAGCGATGGCGACGCCCACGCCGCTGAAAGCGCAGGCTGGAATGTTGGAATGCTAAGGCTGTGAGTCGACAGCGTTCCTGCAAGTAAAATCACGCTAGTCCTCAGGAAACAAAAGACAATTTCTCCTGTGAACTCAGAACAGCCACTTCCTGTTGATCCGCCTGCGGATCTATTTGAAATATCAACACGCTCGCATGCACAACCCAACCTGCATGGGTTGCTAGCGCGCTAATTCACATACCGTCAAAAAACTTAACCCGATGGTTGCTTATCTACGCCGAAATCATAGATGTTAGCATTTTATAGCTTTCGTTTGCACCGTCGATGAGGTGAAACTCACATTTGGGTTAGAACTGAAATAAATCAGAAGCAGCTAACATGGCTAACAGCTAACGGGGACCCAAATGAGGCAGCAACCCCCCTGGGGAGACCCAGGCGACGGCGTTTACGGAGTCTGAGCAGCTTACACCTCTTTAGCGCTTTATTGGAAGAGTTCATCTGGATTTAGCCGCCAAAACAGCAGATTAAGGCTGCGACTCGATGCCGCAGAAGCTAGCCAACGTTCGCTCGACAAAACAGGGTTTTAAAGGAGATCACAGCAGGAAAACACCCGCAACACCTCCCCTCCACCTCCCGGCCCCCCGATGAGGAAGTCCAGACACAAACCAAAACCGAGGTTCTGCAGCGGCGATGATGCAGCCCTGGGAAGGTTTTTCCAGCGGCTCGAATTAGCCTGACGCTGCACTAGCGATGAGCTCAGCAAATTCCGCTTTCCAGACCCAACCAGGCGGATGTGAGCGCCGTGGCCGTGGAAATCATGTGACGCCAGGACGTGTGACACCGCGTGAGCTTCGAAGCCAGGGAGCACGAAACCACTTTGTCTTCTGACCTTTGACCTCCGGTCCGGTGGCCGGGTGACACGCTTCTAGCGTCAACAATGTGGTTTCCAGGGCGCCATCTAGGTCAGCAGGTTGGACGGACCTGTGGCACAACTGACCCAGTGACATCCAGGTCTCAGACGCGCCGGGCCCGCCCCTCCCCCCACGCCACCGCCATAACGCGATAGCAAAACCATCGCGTTTCTGCAAACAGCGAAACCGAGAGGTCGCCGTCTTCCCCGAATCAGGGACGTTTTGCTGACTGAAAAGGAAACAGGTGACCCACTTCTCAGATGTTTCACCCAGTTTCAGACGGCAGAGAACCGCTCGGAACGGAGGCCGCGGCGCCAGAACACCTGCTGCTACGCCGGCGGCGCCAAACAGAGGCGCTTTGGCGCTCCTGCTAGCGGCTGGAATGTGCCGTTTCTCCTGAAAGCAGCGTCCATCCGACAGAGCTAGCAAATGTCCGGGAGCGCCGCCTCCACCGGCAGAAACCGAAAACCTGTAATTTAGCTCGCTTGCTAATATCAGGTTAGCATATTTAGCTTTCCTGAAGCTCCACCCAGAAACTGCAGCTGGTGAAGAATGATCAGAATGTTCCACCAACAAAACCGGTCGCCCCAGCAACAGGCCAGCTCGGCGCTGTGGTCAAAGGTCGTGGCTCCGCCCACAAGGACCGTGGAGATCTGGATTCTGAGGCTCAGGATGCTGAGATCTGTGCTGCCAATTTGTCTTTGATCTCTTTTCTCTCGCGGAGGGCTAACCTGGACACGCTGTTGCTGCAGAACAACACTGTCTGAGGCCTGCAGATCAAAGCACGGGAGGCGTCTTTGAGCTCATTCTGAGAACCTTTGGGGCCTTTCTGAAAGGTTCCTCCTGCAGACGCCAAACCGAGGCGGCTGCTATCTTCACACACGGCCTGTTAAAGATAAAACACCAGCGTCAGCTGACTTCCCAGAAACTGGCTTTTTCTGAGAAGGCGGAGGCGCTGTTGCTATGAGGAAGTGCTGGGTCCCGGGGCCAATGGCGTGCCGCTGCGAGGCCGCTTCTCAGGTTACGCAGCGCAAACACCAGCCTGGTGCCGATCAGCCAGGCCAGCGTGGGGGGGCAGCAGCCCAGCTGTGGAAGCCCCACAAAACCAGTCCAACATCTGGACTTGAGTCCAAACAAACCTCTCGGGCCAAAACTCGAGACTTTTCTGAACGTCAGAACAAAAAGAAGAAGAAGAATGATGAGGAAATGTTGGAGACTCGAATGCTTTATTTCCCGTTTGTTGGGGTTCCTTTGTAAATGCCAACACATCACATCAGTCTGCAAGTCAAGCGCGCGCACGCCGCCCTCGCCAGCGATGGCGCCCACCTCTCTGCGAGGTCGCCTCATCCTCGATTCCCCGGCGTCTCCCAGGGTTGCTAACGCCACGAGCAGCGAGAGGACGCCCAGGTTGCCGTGGAGAAACCGCGTCCACCCCTGCACGCCCAGAGGAGCGCCGTGTTTGTCCTGTAACCCCGGACGACGGCGAGGCTCGGAACAAACAGGGACACGCCCACCCCGCCCCGGCACGGCGCCCACAGCCAGGTCTGGGCTTCACGGCAGCTTGTTATATCTTAAAAAGGACGCCGTCACCTGGTGACGAGCGTCGGCGCGCCGCACTGGTGCAGCAGCTCTTTGCAGCTTCACCACAATCGCGCCGAGGCCGCGGAAGCAGCTGAGCGTCGCATCAGATTTCTAGGAAACAGAGCACCGGCGGTGGATGCATCAGCTTGTGGCCACAGGCAGGAACGCAGCGTCCGGCCGCTCTCCCCGGCCTCCGGCTCGTCCACAACTGTCCACAAGGCGTCCCAGTTCAGATCCAACATTCAGGAAGTAAATCCACCCACACAGCGTCCACGGAAAAATAAAAAGTCATCCCGGTGGCCAAAATGGAAAAAAGGAGCAGGTGTTTGCCTGAGGTGAGGAGCCAAACCCTGGGAGGGACCCAAACCAAACATCAGGCTAAATCTGCTCACCGACTGCCCGCGACAGCTTTAATTTGCATAGATATACATTTGTACATTCGTTAGAAAAATAAATTTCTTTGTGAATTAAATTAAACCCTAATTGCTTGATGGCGGAGTGCTAGCGCCTGTCCTCGGAGCCGTGTGGGTGGGTGAGTGTGGAGGAGAGCAGGAACAGAGAGGAGAAAGAAGAGCTGCTAGCGTCCTTGGGCGTCTACAGTCCTCCTCCTCGTGGCTGAGGGGCTGTACCAGGCTCTGGGGGTCCCTACATTCACCTGATCAGCAGCGCCAGCTTGGCGCCGATCCCAGCCACTCCTGCCACGGCCATCAGCACGGTCCGGACCGTCGACTCCGGGTCCGGCACTTGGAAAAACTCCACAAATCCGTCCTGTAAATAAACCAGGGCAAGAGCGGGGTGAGCTGGGGGCCGGTTATGCAACAGCCGCTTCGGGTGCCATTTCCGGGCCCTGGGAACCTACCCAGGCGTTGTTTTTGATCAGCCAGTCGCGCTGGTCCGTCAACAGGTAGGTGGAGATTTCCTGGGCCACCTGCTCCACGCAGTCCCTCTGACCGTGGTCGTTCAAGTACTGGGCCACCACGGCTGCGAAGGCCAGCAGGCTGGCCACGCGACCCCAGTTGGTGTTCCCGTCCTCGAACGTGCTCTTAGCCACGGCGCCGACAAAGCTCACGTCGCCTACTCGGTCCTCCATGAACAATTTGTTGATCATACCTTGAAAACAAAGGGCCCGTTAATCTGAGGCGTCAGTTAGGAGAGGTTGGGTGTATCAGCGGCAGCCCGGAACGGCCGAAGCCGTCGGTCTGTGGCCGCCGAGGCCGCCTCTTTGTGCGGCCTCCACACAAAGCCCGGCCGCCTACCTCTGTACGTGTATCGGTGCTTCTCCATCAGGTCTCCCACCACTCGCTTCGTCGTCGCCAGCGCTCTGCTCTCCCTCCACTGGGCTCTGCTGATGCCGGTAACGTCCGCCATTAAACGGCTCACCAGCTGCCTCGTGTCGCTGTCGAGAGCCGCCTCGTCCCCCGCCGGACGCCCGGACACGTCCAGCACGTCGCCCGAGTGCGACTCCGGCGTACACGGCAGCGAGCCGTCCTCGCTGTCCTCCTGAATGGTCTTCGACAGGCAGACCTTGGGTTTGACCACCGTCAGCTTGCTGGGCCGCTTCGGGCTGTCGCCGACGTTCCCGTTGAAAGCGTCCCTGGGAGAGCCCATCGGGATCTGCGAGGAAGAAAGATCCGCGTCCCCGACTCCATTTTGAAACATAACATTCATGGTGTCTATCGCGGTGCGGTTCGCGATAACGCTCATTTCGACCGCTTCGCCAAAAATTAGGAGTAGATATTAGTCAAAAATAAATTAGCTAAGCAAATTAAAGTTGGCTAGGGGAAAAAAAGGGCGACGTTCACACGGTTTTATACGCCATGGCAGAGCCGAAGTGAGCGGAAGAGAAGCCTCACGAGCTCTTCCCTCAGCGGGCGGGCCTCGTCGCGCCGCCCCCACTGACGTCACATAACATGAAACTCAAATCCATTGTGACGGAAAAAACCCATCCTACGTTAATTTATACAAGTTTTGATTGATTGGAAATGTAGTTTAGGGCGTGTGACGTCTCTTAGCGTCAGTAAACTAGACGCAGTTAGAGTCGGCGTCCTGGAAACAACAACACGTTTTCTACAGACTGAGCCTTTACACAACCAGAATAATCTGATTAGGAGTACTTCTATTCCCCGCCAAGGAGGTTATGTGACAGCTGGTGTTTGTTTTTCAACAAAATAGGAATTTATGAAGGATTTTAATGAAACTTTTAGGACATGTTGCCAAAGGACTGAGAAACAGATGATTAAATGTTGTTGATGTTCCACATGCCTGTGATCTTTCAAAGACCAAGATCAAAGGTCAAGGGGCTTTGATCACAAAGCAACCAACTATGTTAAATAACATATTATTTCTGACCATATAAATGTGTTAACTAATACTGTGCTATGTTCTATATGTGAAGTCACAATAGTCTGTATTAGGCAGCTAGGGTCTCCCAGCGCTTGTCTAGTGTTCAAAATAAGAAAGAACCAACAGATTAAAACAAACCCACCATTAAATGTTAATGAATATTTACCCCCTTAGCGCAGACTGATGCACAGATACTTATATAGAAGCTACACGCGTCATTCACCCTTTTTAGAGTCAGAAATTCCTGGAATTTTCCAGCATCTGCTCGGAAAAACTGAACACTACCCCCACCCGGTGGAGAGTCGCGGCATTACACCCGGCAATAGCAAGCACTATTCCGCACTAATGAACGTGGTAACACCAGATCCCGATGTTCTAGAACAGGTTTTGTTTGAGGAACAGGTTCACAGACTTTTGATTCCATGCCTCCAGTGACTTACAGTACCTTAGTCACTGTAAATCGCCGTTTGTCTTTTTTTTGACATTCTTGTCCATGTTTGGGCACGCACACACACACACACACACAAACAATACTGACAGTAAGACAGTCTTGTCGTTACCGGCAACATCTTACACAATAATTGTTGCTCCTGTTGTGAAACTTTGGTAAATATTTTCTACACGAGACCTCTACATGAAGAAATACAAACCATCCTTTTTCGTAATGGTGGAAATCTACAGATTTTCATAAAAAACACGTGAAAAGCGCCCCCTGTTGGCCTAACGGGGAACTACACCGCACCGCATCACAGGCTGAAGAATTCCAAAACAAGAATATCTTATCAATGTAAAAGTTTATTTCAAATACTGACAAAAATGCTCTCACCTACTCCCACACAGCTGAAACATTCCGAGTACTCTCATACTTTATCAAAGTCTTAAAATGCTTCCTGTGTTCTCCAGTCGCTCTTTTTCATGTAAACCCATTTTTTGTGGAAGCAAGGCTGCCTCTTCCCTGCAGGTAACTCAGGCCAGGATGAATCACGGTTAATTTGCACCAGGAGAACACAAGAATAAAAGAATCACTTGCAGAAACCAGAAAACGGAGTGAAAGTACATCAGAGCGCAACAGCCCGTCTACTTTGTACATTCTGGCACGTTGTCGGAAAGGTCGGCCTCATCTTTCCACCCGTCCGTGCAAACACCGAGCAGCCTCCGAGAGCTCCTGCCCACCGTCGGTTTCCATTTCCACCCACAAACGACCTCAGCGCAGAATAAAATACCCGCTGATATGACGGTAAATGTCAACCAAAACACCCTGGTCTTCAAAGCAACACCGAGCTGGATCAAAGAGACCGGCAGAAGACGGAGGACAGGCCTCGCGGGCTTCCACCTCAGATTTGTCTTAATCAGCAGCATTTACACATCGTTTGATAAGATAATAAGATACGGCTTCACCCAAACGCAGCACAAGTAGTGTTGGACTGGGGGGACAGCAGCCACGTCCGGGGGCCCGGAGGTCACCTGACACCTGTTTGAAGGGGCGAACACGGCTGAGGGGGCGGCCGCGCCCTCGCAAAGGAGTGTGCATGTGTGAAAGATCCCTGATTCTGAGGGGGGAGGAGGAGCCCGTCAGGAGCCGGGGGAGTCTGGAGGAAGCCCACCCCGCAGGCATGCGCCGGGAGCTGCACCGACACGCACGCCGATCAGGTTCCCTGGCGTGTGCCCTCGGACACCCCCGACAGCAAAGATCACCTGTGGAGTGTGTCACTGGGGGAGGGGGCGTCTAGAATCTGCTCAGGAGCAGCAGAACCAGCAAAGAAGCGTCCCCGAGCGTTAGTCTGATGCTAACTGAAGCACAGATGCTAACCCAGACGTCCCTGTCAAATATTCCAGTAGTGTAATAAGAGTGTGTGTGTGTGTGTGTGGATTTAGCCTTAGCGGGGCTCTCCCTTAGCTGTGCCGGGGGGTGGGGGTGGGGGGTGTCACAGATGACATGCACGTTATTTACAGGAGCGCACGTGCGACGCTGGGACAGTTGAAGTGTTTGCAGCCTTCACAACAGCAGGGAGGGAAGGAGGGGGTGTGTGACTGAGCCGGCACACCAGGACGCAGCCACGAGCGCCGACGCTGGAGAAGATTTCACTGTTCGGACAAAGTTCTTAGCTTCTGGTTACAATCATGCAGCGTTTTTGTACACCCACAGAAGCGCAAGGCGGAGTTTGAAACTTCCTGTTTGAGCTGCAGCAAATCATCTTTGTTCGATGAGAAGTGACCAAAGGATATACGGCAACTCGCGCGCACACACGCACACGCACGCACACACACACACACACACACACACACACACACAATTTTGGTGGATGCCCAAAGGAAAAAAGCGTTTTCTACGGACTACAAAGTGCTTGAACCCGTGGGAGCCCTGCCTGATGACACATCTACTGTGATGCATCTGGAAACACCGGAAAACCAAGAAGGGGGGGGGGGGTAGTGCGCGTGGTGGGCGGTGGAGAGCTGGCCGACACATTTGCCGCCGCCGGGCGCCGCCCACATCGCAAGCGAGTGACTCAAGAACTCCGCCCGATACCTTAAAGCCAGCGGTGCCTGGAGGACGAAGGGCGGAGGAGCTGCGGGGGGAGGTGGGGGAGGAGGAGAGGGGGCTTAGCTTGGAGCCCCAGGTGGGGCGAGCGCGTGGAGAGGGGAGGGTGAGGGTGAGGGGGGTTGTGGGATGGGTGAGGGTAGGGGGGTAGGTTGGTGGTGAGGAAGGAGGAGTTGGTGTGGGGGAGGTGGTGGGGGGTGGGAATGTGGTGGGGTGTTAGGAAGTTGTTGTGGGGGGGGGGGAGGGGGAGGTGGTTGTTGTTGATGGTGGGGTTGGGGATGTTGTAGTGGGGGGAGTGAAAATAGTTTTGGTGGGTGGGAAAAAAAGAAGAAGAAAAGGGGATTAAAAGAGAAAGGGAAGAAAAGTGAGGTTTGAGGTGGTGGTAAAGGTGGGATGGGCAGTTATGGGAGAGGGGTGAGGTGGTGGGAGAAGGGTGGTGAGGGAGGGGTTTGTGTAAGGGGTTGATGAGGAAATGGGAGGGGGGCGGGGTTGTGGGGGAGGGGGGGGTAATTGGGGTTGAGGTTGGGGTGGTGGGGTTTGAGAGGGTTGGGGTTGTTGTGGTGGGGGTGGTGTGGAGAGGAAAAGAGAGGGGTTGAGGGAGGTGGGGGTGGTTGGTGTGAGGGCTGAGGGGGATAAAAAGAGAGAGTGTTTTTTTTTTTTTTGGGGGGGGGGGGTGATTGGCGTCTATGGTGGTGCCCGTGTGCAGAGGGGCCCGCCCGGGAGAGGGACGCACTCGGATGGGTGAGGCTAGCCGGCTAGCTTGCTGGTCACCAAGGAGGACTTCCTCTGGGGCAGGTCCTGGGGGGTCGGAATGTGGTCGCCTGTTACCAGGTTCTTGTCGGGGCCCGCCACCGGCAGCTGCTTGTTCTTCATCGTGGCCTTGGCCATGTTGTAGTCGCCCGAGTCAAAATACTTTTGCTGGGTGGGAAAAAAAGAAGAAGAAAAGGCGATTAAAAGAGAAAGCGAAGAAAAGCGACCTTTGACCTGGTCCTAAAGCTGCCATCGGCACTGATCCGACACCCCTCAGCTGCTGGGACAAGCGTGCTCACCCACCCCTTTCTGTAACCGCTTCATCAGGAAGTCGGAGCCCCCGGGCTTCTGGGCCAGGCCGGGGTACTTGGCCTTCAGCTTGGCCTCCTCCGCTTTCACAGGGTTGGCGTTCTTCTCCTGCCCGTCCTGTGGAGACCAAAACAGACGGGTTCAGGCAGCTGGCGCTCCTTCCTGGAGCCCTCACGGGGATAAAAACACACACTCCAGTCCAAACCAGCACTTCAGACTGGGTTCCTTGCTCTGAGAAGCAGGTTTTCAGCCGACATCGCGGCTGCACAGACGAGTCGTTGGGGATAGGAGGTTGGATGGGAGGTTGGATGGGAGGTTGGGGTTGGGCAACGGTAACCTGACAACACCTTCAAAACAAGGAGGAGCTTCAAACAAAGAGGCTGTAGACCAGACCAGCGCCGCGCCATCAAAGCCAGACCTGTTCCAGACCTGTCATTCAGGTGCCTGTCCTGCCTCCCAGACCTGCAATTTGGGTCAAACGGACGCACCTTGTTTCTGTACACAATGATTAACTCCGACTTGAAACAGCTCAGAAAAACACCAGTGCAAAGTCCACAGAACCGGTTTATTAAACCAGCAGCAGCTTCAAAAGGTTACCGTGGTGCACAAGCTAGCATCAGGATGGACCACGACACAGCCAAGTTCCTTACATCCAGCCTAAATCTGAAAATGTCGTCCTCAAACACTCTTTTGTTGACTCAGAGCGCCCAGATGGTGGTGATATTACAGGTTTAGTGTTTAGCAGACCGGATGTCATCATACCTGCATCAACAGTCATTATGTTGGGTTGTTTCACACGCAGATGAAGCAACATTGTGCTACAACAAAACACCGTATGCATTTGTCTGAAGAGTTATTTTCTGCGTGCGTTTAGGGCCTCGACCGCTAGCCAGCCGAACCGCCGGGACCTGCCTTTATTTGGGGACTGTCAGCGTGTTTTGCCCCTGAGAACAGACCAATGGGGCCCGAGCTGAGGTGGACTCGGCAGCCAATGACATCAGGCAGCTGGGACACAACAAAGTGACACACTGTCTGTTAGCTGGGACAACGACAAGAGCCTATTTCGGTCAAACCGACCCCAGGTGTCCGCTCCCCTGCAGCGCACACTTGACTTGTGCAAACCGACGTTAGCCATAGCTAGCAGCTAGCTCAGCGGCTAGCCAACAACATTCAAACAGCAGCCAGGAAAACCCACCTGTTTCTCGTCCTCATAATCCAGCTGAGAGTCCGAGACCAAGTTTTCTGACGACATGATGTGTACGTGTGACTGCCGTGCTCGTGTCACGTCTGCCGGACGATTCGACGAGACAAATAATGAAGGTGTCGCTGGGTACCTGTTCCGAACCTAACGCTCCTGCTCTGGACACGACTGCTCCCAACAAAAATGGCGTTAACTAAATGTGACGTCACCGCTCGGGAGGTTGTCCTGCCTCTGATTGGCATATACAGTAACCAATAGGCGAGCGGTAGTCTTCGCTACACAACCAATTGGACCTCGCTCACCGTGTCGCTGAATGTGATTGACAGCTATTCGTCCAACGACTATTCAGGGTGAGCGGCGTGGGACATACGAGGTCCGCGGCGTCAACAAAAATGCAAAAACTAGTACAGCATCGATGCAGCATTTTGTGTCTTCACTGAATAAAAACTTTTGTAAGGATTATTGAGTTCATGTCAAATCTACCTGCTTTATGTTGAATGCTGGCCGCTATACTCACCATTCTTGTTTTTCTTCCTTCCATGGGCCTGACAACAAGCACGCCGCTCTCTGATTGGCTACTTGTTGATCGCTTTTTCTGTCAATCTAGTGGGAGCGGGAATGTCAATCAACATCTATTGTTATTGACCTATATTGCATTCCCCCCCACCCAAATAATTATAGGTTATTTTATCGTTGACCCGTAAGTATAAAAAGAGATGGATTAAGAACCGAGAAAATATGTTGGCTTTTACATGTTTTAAATGCGTATTAGCTTAATCGGCAGAGTAGTACTTTTGGCTAACTTGAACCTAACATAATTTTTTTTACTATCGTTATCTTATCTTTTAGAGCTATAGTTTATTTCTCTCTTTAATTTCCAATTTATGAATTTTCTCCAGTGCAATGGCGTGTGTACAGCAACTCAGAACCACACAGGTGTAGTAGAATAATGTATTTAACTAAAGTAGCATAATAGTGATGCTAACATTCCTTTTAGCTACAAATGAAAACATAGTTCAGCTGAGAACTATGTTTACACATCATTTCTTATACCTTAATGACGATGTTTATTGTTTAATATTCATAATTATTGTAATTGATCCTGTTTTATTATTTGGCATTTTGCATGTTGTGATCGTATCGTTGCAATTTAGGATTGCAAACAGAATTCTGATTAAGTCATTCAACCCAAAATGTAATGTATTGAGATGAGAAGTAGTGCTTTTAAATGTGTCTCGTGCAGGAAAGCCAGCTGTTACCACAGCAGGTTTTGTCGGAGCAGCAGTCGTCCGTGGTCATCAGGAAGCTGCTGGCCATCGCCGTGTCCGGAATCACTTACCTACGAGGACTTTTCCCTGAGAAAGCCTACGGGAAAAAATATGTCGAAGGTTTCAGGAGCTGCTTTAATGTCAGGAGTGACTCCTCCTCTGATGAAGCGTTAACCAGTCAGGGGTGTGTTTCATCCCACAGATCAGAAGGTGATGATCCTCAGAGAAGAGGGCAGCTGTCCCGGTACAAGCCAGATTGTTCAGTGGTGAATAAATATTCAAAACTTGCTGCTGTTTTGTTTTTATAACCAGGTGCTTTGACAGTGAGACTTGTTAAACATCTGCTATGACGAGCGATCTCCAGAAAACTTTCTGAGTTTTGGAGTTCATCAAATTTCACTGATACTTGTTGTTACTCAGTGTTGTGACGCTTGCGTTTTGTTTTTAAATTCCTCCAGGCTGCAGGGCTGCTTCGAGGCCATTCAGCTTAAATACGTGAGTCCAAACACTTTTTTTGCTCCTGTCAGAATATTGATCTCATATGTTCAGTGAGGTGTAGATGGTTTCAACCTTTAAATCCTGGAAAACGCCATTTTAACGACTGTTTTGTTATTCTCTGTCTCCACCAGCTGAAGACGGTTGTTATGTCTGTGAGTACTAAACAACTCATAATTGATTTTTCTGGCGTCTGGCTGAAGAACGCGGGCGAGAGTAGATCCATCTGCTGTCTGTGTTCCAGATCTACACGGACCCAGACATCCCACAGGTGAGGTGCACTCGCTCCTCTCGGCTGAGCTCCCGGACCGCCGTCTAACGCCGTCTGCGTGTGAGGTTATTTTCACATGCAGCATCCACCCTGTCTTTCAGACAGTGACAGAGTTTTACCAGTTTAACATCCAGTACACTCCACAGGGAGCTCACCTGGACTTTGAAAGGTGAGACCTCCGAACGGTGGCAGCACCTGAAGCAGGACCACCGAGCTTTGGTGGCCGCGTCGGTTCATCTCAGATAATTCCAAAACTGGGTCCTTGTCAGCAACAAGATGTCGATGTCGTGCGGCAACACCAGGAAGGCGAGCATCCTGCTGGTGAGGAAGCTCTACACTCTGATGCAGAACCTGGGTCCTCTGCCAGACAGCGTCTCCCTCAACATGAAGCTGGCGTACTACCAGGAGGGTAAGGCCCCCCCCCACCACCGCGTCTCTGTGGTCAGGGCGCCTTTGAGACGCGGCTGTGTTTCCGCAGTCACTCCTCAGGACTACCAGCCGCCGGGTTTCAAGGAGGCTGAGAGCGACACCTTCGTCTTTGAGAAAGAGCCGGTGAAGCTGACCATGGGCGAGGTGGTGACGCCGTACCACTCCCTGAAGCTGGGCATGGCCACCGAGAGGCACCGGCTGGAGCAGGTCGACTGTCACATGGTCCCCAACGAAGGAGGACGGGAGATGCGACTACTTCAAACCGGAGCTGTTTCTGCTCTCGTTGCTCTGACCTTCAGGTGGAGGAGAGCGTGAACGTGACGGAGAAGTGGGTTCTGAGCGTGACGGCTGAGGAGCTCCTGTCCCAGGTCAGAGCCAGCGGAACCCATCAAACGAGCGGAGCTCAAACCCAGGTTGAAGGTGATGTTGACATGTGACCGTCCTCAGAGTGAAGAGGTGGAGAAGTCTGAGATGGAGAACACGCCGGCGGAAGCTGGAGGTAAACACTGCATTTGATGGTGCAGCAACTGCACCGTTCGACCCGTTGATGTTTTCTGCGTTTGATTCCAGAGCGCCAGTTGATCTGCCACGAGAAGCTGACCAGCTGTGAGGAAAGCACGCAGGTATTTGTGAGCTTTTCATCCGCCTGGAAGGACAAAGTGGACGGTTCTGCTCACGGGGGAGCACCTGTCCCCTCTCAGGTGGACACTGTGTGTGTGAAGACGTCCAGTGTGGAGGTGGGCCAAAGAAGGACCAGGAGCGGACGCATCATCTCGTCCACCACAGTCAGTCGTGGTTCGGGTTTACAGCGAATTAACAGCAGAATGTCAGTGTTCCAACGCTAGCTGCTGCGTGTGTGTGTGTGTGTGTGTCCGTCCACAGGAGAAAGACGTGACTGTGACCATGCCAGCAGCTATCGGGGGCAAACCGGTGAGAACATTTCTGACCTGCAGAAGGTTGCAGGACCTGCGTAGGATCGCTGCTAGCATGAGTCAGCACCCATGGCTGTGGGATCGTGGGATGGCGGCGCTCAGCTCTGTCTTCTTCTGCTGCCTCCAGATCAGTCAGTACCAAATGCCCGACAGCCAGGAGGCGCCGTCCGCATCTGCCCCCCAGAAAAAACGCAAATTCAGCGAGCCCAAAGAGCCTTTCTGACCTCCTGACCCCCCGCTGACGTCACGGCTGCTTCCGTTCTGTCAGGGTTGGAGCTGTTTTCCAGCCAGTTTCTCCTTTAGGCTGAATTTAAAGCTTGAAATAGAGTTTTTTTGGAAATGTGGTGTTTCTGGAAGTCGACTGGAGTGGCCGATGAATCAATATTTGAGCGATTGTTGAGTTTCTGGTTCCTACTTGAATAAAAACCAAACATCTTTGTTGTGTTTCAGTCAATTATTTTCATCCAATCACTATTTTAATAGGTTCTGGGGACTAATCAAAGGTCCCGATGGGGTCCCAGCGTGCTGATAACCCCATCAGCTCACTTATAGATCTGAAGGTCAGAGGCAGATGTGGTCTGACTCGAGTTCATCGGTCGGCGCGGCAGGAAGGTCAAATATTGATTATTGGAGTTGGAAATCATAATTAAATTAAAAATTCCAGGAGCGTCACCTGGACAGGAGGTGCAGTCCCACCCCCCTGCCAGCAGAGGCTGCCCAAGCTCCCCTGCTGACCTCTGACCTCTTCGATGTGGGGATTCTGGACTCGGGTTGTGAATCCCGGCTCGTCCTCCCGGTTCTCCGGTCTCAGAACGCCAACCTCCGTCTGCATTTGCATGAGGAGCAGCTCGGTATGAAGCTGCTGGTGAGAGTGGATTAAGTGTAGACGGTGACCTCTGGGTGCAGATAAGGGCCCATCAGCAGCCTCCCGCCCAGCCAGCTGTGTGTTTTTAATCTCCCATTGTTTTTCCCAGAGAGAGGGGCACGGCCTGATAGACTGCCTTAACCCGGCGCCGATCAATACTGCAGGAAGCCTTTGTGATGCATATCCAAGCAGCAAGTCCCCCCCCCCCGCGGTCTGCAGAGGGTGCAGAAGAAGAGAGACTCTGTCAAACCAGCCTGCGTGGTGGGACGCGCGAGGGATCCGCCCTCGTGCCCACGCTGGTGACGGAGGATGGGCCGAGGAGGCTGGATCCACCCAGGAACCTCCGCGCTCCAGCCGTGGCGTTGGCGGCCCGTGGCTCTAGTTTCCCTCCATCCTTACCTGGGTGGGGCCCTCCATCATGTCCGTGCACGCACGTCGCCCACAAATGAATTCTGAAATTAAATTCAGGGACACACGTCCAGCGGTCGGCGGTAACAGATCAATCAGCTGGTCAAACAGCGAGCGGGGGCGGGGCCGCCTCTGGGCCGCCTGGGCCCGGTGGAGGCGGGACAGACGGACAGACCGACGGACAGACAGCCGGGTCGTCCTCGGGCTCTTCCAGATGAAAGCAGCCTGTAGTTGCAGGCCGCTGATTGTGCCTGCAGGGCCTGCAGGCCCCAAGGGGGGGCAGGGCTTTATGCGGCGGGGGGAGGAGCGAGAGCCGGAGTGGACGTCCAGCCTAGGGACCGTGACCCCTCTGACCTTGCCAGAAGGGCAGCAAATGCTTCCGAGCTGATTAGCGCTTCCCCGGCAGAGCTGCCGGTTGGCCGTTAACCCCTGAGATTCAGCTGAAAGCCAGCGAAGCCGCCACTCATCTGCAAGGACGGAGGCGTGTTTTCCTTCCCAGACGTTCCTGATCCATTATTATTAGTAAAGGAGAGAAACCGGTTCTCAGCAGAGCTGCGCATCAATGACCTGACGGATGTTACAATGGTAAATTCTGTCGTCATGTCAACAAAGCTGTCAGAAAACAGCCACGTTTGTTGTTGTTGTTGTTGTTGTTGTTGTGTTGGAGGTTGCAAATACTCGCAGAATGGAGGAAAAACGCCGGAATAAAAATGAAAACGGTTCAAAGAAAATAAACGAAATCCTGAATGAAATACCCCAACTGACCACCGGGGGGCGCCCTGTAGCCGCGGAGCCCCCCCACGGGTCCTGCAGCTGCGCGTCATGACGGAAAGCATCTTCTCTCCTCGAGCATTCCACAGTCAGGTCCGGACCGGACCCACACCTTGTTTTTGGCCCCGGCGATGGCGAGCAGGCACTCGGTGCGACCCCCCCTCCGACAGACACTGCAGTGGGTATTGATCCGGAGGAGCAGTGAGGAGGTGGGGGGAGGTGCTGGGAGCAGGTGGCAGCGGGCCAGCAGACTCGGGGATTTAGCCGCTCACCGGCTCTGCTTGGTCCGCGCGGCGGCGGCGAGGGGTCGGTAGCCTGGCCAACCAGATGCTCAGGGTGGTGGGACGCACCCCCGCGGTGATCAGAGCGGACAGCTGAACGGTTCACCACCAAAGGGCCCTTGTCTTCAGCACGGGACGGCACAATAGCCCCCCCCTCCTTTTCTTCTTCTTCTTTCTGTGCTCAGATGCCCCCCCCCCCAGCTACCGTGGGGCCGGGGTTTAAATGTCACGCTTGGCCATCAGAGCGCCCAGCCGGCTCGTGTCTCCTGGGGGAGGCGAGCCGAGAGCCAGAGAGGGACAGAGGGAAGCCGAGGGAGGGAGGGAGCCCCCCACCCTCGCCCCCGGCCCGGCCCCCTCCCCATTGTCCGTCGCGATGGGCCTGAGCCGCTAACTGACTCCAGAGCGAGTGCATCCTCTCGCCACGCGCCCTGGCGTTGGTCACGCTACACCGCTCAAAGTTCCAGTTCACGCCGAGTTCCTGGGCAGCATCCCGGAGGGGGACCGGGGGGGGCGGGGTCAGAGGCCCCTGAGAGCCGTGTACTCTGATCCTGACAGGAGGGGTAAAGCGACAGCAGCGTCAACGTGAAATACAAGTACAGGAAAAATAGGAGCGGCTGTCGGACGCCGTCCGGGGCCAAGGTCCTTGGACCCCAGGATTGAGGGCTTGATGGATCTGAAACGGTGGCACACTTGACCTTGAGTCAGGATGTGTGTGTGTTCATGTGTGTGTGCTGGCGGCCTGGGAATCATCCCTCCTGTCGGCGGTGGGGGGGTGACCTTGAACCGCCCCGGCGCCGGCGTAGCTGAGTGCACCAACTCATTTAACTCCCACGTTTGTTATCGACATGCTGTGATCGTTAACGTTATGGATGATGAAGAACAGCTGAGCGGCGGCGTCCTGGCTGTTCCGGCCAACGAGGCCAGTCTCAGCCGCTGGATGAAATCTGGAAATCAGGCAGAAATCAGTCGTCAAAGTTTCACCGGTGGCGTGTTTGCTCTTCTGGGCAGATCAGATCAGCCAGTCTGATTTCAAAGCTTTTGAGCGTTAGCTGTGTTAGCTATAGCCGGCGCTAACGCAGACGGGATCAGGAGTCGTTCTTTTCCTCCGTTTGCTTTGTCATATCTCAGTTTTATTATTTCTGCTGAGCGTCCGCTCCTGGGTTTGCCTTTCATCGTTGCCTTTCATCCTGACGCGGCTCAGCCGACCAGCCGACCAGCTGGACTGGAATAAACCCAGCTGAGTTTTTAGACCAGACCCCAAAAGCCTTTCTGGAGTTAGCGCAGAAGTTTGCCGGCGCGCCCGACGTCCGTTCGCCTCAGAGTTTCACGCCAGGTCTCAGGTTTGACCACATGCAGCAGCCGCTCGCAGGGCAGAGAAACTTTGCCGGCTCTCCTCTCTCCGACGCTGCCTCTCATGGCCCTGGGAGGTTGACTTCTGCCCTGCCAGTGTTTTCCTCCTCTCCAGGCTTTGAGGGTGTTTCATCTCGCCGAGGCGCGAGGGCAGCCACTTCTCTCCTCTCTCAGCCCCTTCTTCCCATCTAGCATGCACACACGCACACGCATTTCCATTTTAGCTATAGCGCCAGATTAGCGGCTCCAGCACCCCAAGGCTGGCTTAAGACGGGAGGGCAGACATCCAGCGGTGTTGGTGGGATACGTGCGGGGGAGAAGCTCCCCGGAGACGTTGTTGGAGGCCGCCGCCGAGTGCTGGAAACACACACGCCCTTGATTGGGATGAGCCGCCTTGTCGGGAGACGTCAATCTCCTGCCGGCCTCACGCGCTCCGATGGCGCAGCTGAACGTTCCCACATCGGGAACGGTGAAGTTGGTTCGTCCTGAAACGGGTTCAGATGGAAGAGTCAGCACGGAAACAGGAAACCCAGCGTTCCCATCGCCTCCTTTGGCTGTCTGCTACTCGTTTTTTCCGGCGTTTGGCTGATTCCAGGTCAGTCCGGCAGACAGGTCGGGCGTCCCGCTGCGAGCGCTGCAACTGACCCGTAACATGTGGCCCAACTGCAACTAAATTGTGGCTGAATTATTGATACTGTGGCCGTTCGGCAAGTGGGGGCATGAAAGGGAGCAAACATGGGAACGGCCTGCTAATTTTATATGGTAGCCTCAGGGCGCATTCCTCCCAGTGAAGAGCAAACATATTGACGTGTGTGTGTGTGTGTGTGTGTGTGTGTGTGTGTGTGTGTGTGTGTGTGTGTGTGTGTGAGATCAGCCTGCTGCTAAACAAATGGACGATGCGCGTCTGTGCTTCTCGCTAAAAATGTTTGCAAGATCCACATCTGGCTGCTCTGGAACCAGCGAAGGCGTCGGCGTTGCGTTCATTTGTCAGCGCCGTATCAGTGAAGGAGAAAGGCTGAGACGGGCGCTAGCGTTTAGACGGGCCCGCCGGGGCGGGCGCCGCGGGTTAGACCGGCTAATTTCTCCAGAAAGCCTTTGTGTCCCGGCTGCACTCTTATTCGCACCTCTCTCGGAATTGTGATGACCGTGCCTCGGGGCGACAGAGACACCTCCAGGAGCAGCCACCTTTAAATACCGGCCGCGCCGCCGCTTCAACCACTC
>CAAE01013692.1:115438-140679 GCA_000180735.1 Tetraodon nigroviridis
TAAGTTAATATCCTGCAGCTTGTTTTAGGCTAATTTATTCAAGGGAAAAACCCGTTGTTATCAAATAATCATCACCCGAATCTGCACATAAATCTGTTTTTCTGTGTAAATGTTGTCTTCATGTCTGATTCCTGCAGGTATTTTGGTGACCTCCTCCTCCTCCACCGCCGTCGCGACCTCCTCCTCACCATCCTCCACCCGCAGAGGCGAATCAAGTGAATGAAAGGAGCGGATCTGCATCCATCCAGATGTGATCGATGATAACGTTATTCACGCCGCCGATCGACTTCCTCACCATCTTTAGCGGCATAAAAAGTGATTTAGTGCAGCTGAAAAGTTTCCAGCTGCAGCCACAGGCGGTATTCTGTGCAAACACACACTTCCGCCAAGACTCAAAGCTCCGCTTTTTAAGCGGTTTCCTTTTTGGTTTTCTGTGTAAAATCTCTTTTTCATTTTTCACGTTTCTGCCAAGAAAAAGGTGATTTCATTTTTTACCTGGTTTAATCGGATATTTTAAAGAGATTTTCGGCTTGTTTTTGCCATTAGTGGAAGCAGTTTTATTTGTTTTTTCCTCCTAGGTCTGATCATATTAATTTATGATATTGATTATTCTCGTAGTTTCGGGTCGGGTCTCCTAATAATAATTGAATTTCATTGATCGGGTTAAAGGCGGAGGAAAAATAAAAAACAAGATGACGAACAAGAAAAAAAAAAGCTTTAGGATTTTAAGAGATTATTGATTAAACGTCAATGAAGCCGCGTAAAGAGAAAAATACAGTCAGAAACAAAATGCGAGGAAAGATAAAATAAATAGAATAAATTAGGAGCAAAAAAAATTGCTAAATATTTTTTGTTTAAATGTTTTCTGTTATCTTTTTATTTCTAACTGAGTAAAATGTTTTAAATTGATGGTTAATGTTTAAAAATCTTTTTTTTAATCATAATATCTAAAATATCTGATGACGTTTAACACGCGCACACGTACACAAAAAACGATTTTATTGTTTTTGTCCATTATTATTATTATTATTTAATTTTGTCTTTTATATGTCTATTCATATTATTCCAACATTTCAAACGTTTAACATTTTAGAAGATTATTTTTTGTTTAAAAGAATAAAGCCGTTTCGATTGTACTCTGTTTTTTTATTATTTCTAAAATTTGTAAGAAATAATTGAAGCTCTGTAGGTGCTGAAAACAAATCAATAATCAATACTGGTCAAGAGCCACTAACAGACTTTACACTCACGTTTGTCTCCTCTCTCTTTTTAATAAAACGTTCAATTAAATTGACTATTGATTATGTTGTTGCTTATTAGCAAAATGTTTAATTGAAATAAATAAAACTGCTCGGATTAATAATAAATAACGTGACTTAAATTATGTGTGTGTATGTGTGTATGTGTGTGTGTGTGTGTGTGTGTGTGTGTGTGTGTACAGGTATAGGAGAGGGTGAGGAAAAAGTTGAGGAAAGTGGGGAGGAAGAGAAGGATAGAATGAGATAGAAAAGGGGTATATATGAGTGGGGGGGGTATATGCGGACAATAGCTAGTTTGTTGTGGAGAGATTTTTGTGTGCGGTGTGAGGAACAGAAGATGGAGGAGATAATTGAGAAAATGTTGAAGGCGTGTGTGAGAAGATAAGAGGGCAGGCCAGCTGGTTAAGGATAGGACTCTTTAATTCAACGCTTCTTCCCGAGTTGCTGCAGCTCCGTTTCTCCTGAAATCTCCCCGTTTTACCTCAGAGCAGGTTGATTCTCTGCGGCCACACGCACGTTGTTGTTTCTATATTTCTGTGCGCGTAGCTGCGGCCCCGAAGATGGCGGAAGCTCATTTCTCCACAGTTGAAGGCGTTTGTTGGCTGATCAGAGGGCAGGCCAGCAGGTTCCGGCTCGGCCCGGCCGCTGCTGCCGCCGGGCCCCTCTCTGGGCCCCCGGCGGCCCCCGGGCCCCTCTCTGGGCCCCCGGCGGCCCCCGGTCGCTGCTCTGTCCGGCTCTTTGGAATCGAACCTCGCTCTCCGTTTGTGCGCACCGTCTCCTTCGGTGCTTCGGTGACCCCTGACCTTTGGCCTTTAGTGTTTCTGAGCAGAAACAGTTCAGAACCTTCCGGTCAGATCCGCCTCATCCTTTAGATCCCAAATGGAATCTGGCCGGATCAGGTTCCTGACCCAGTTTCCGGTGGATCCTGTTTACACCGGTGAAGGGCCGGTGGGGGAGGGGGGTCAGAACTTTGACCTCGACCTCTAAAATGTCCTTTTTTTTTAACATTTTCGATCTGTACTCGCTGACCATTTTGCCTCTTTCTGGCTGGCCCGCGTGCACGCCGCGCCTCCGTGCACGCGGCGCGGATCGATAAGGCAGCATCTGCTGCGGGGAGCCGCGCTCCCTCCAGAGCCGCTCATCTCTGAAAATTAAACTGACAGACTCGCGTCATTAGTATGCGCTCGGCCTCTCTGCGCGCTCCCGCTGGCCCGGCCGGGTGCACGCGCGCAGGCCCGAGCACGCACGCACGCCCAAGCCCAAGAGGAGCCGAAGTGGGGCAAGAACAAGCGTCACTTGACGACGGCTCCAGGAGGAGGAGAGGACCAGTACAACCAGTCTGGGCGCTGGGAGGAGAGCGGCGGGCGCCGCCCTGGTCTCCCGGACCCAGGACGCTCCGGCCCGCGGAGGCTCCGGGCGCTTCGAAGAGACACTGATCAGGTAGAAGAAAGTGTAGAAGAATGAGGGACGTGAGCGCGCACGCGCACCGGAGCTGAACCTGCGGGGTTATGAGCTGGTCCAGCCTCGCCCCCCCCCCTCCCCCCTCCCCCCCCCCTCCCCCCTCCTCCGGGGGGAAAGGGTTAATTGGAGTAGGGATTTCATCGCACATCTGTCAGATTTTTAAGGCCGTGACGCACTGAAAGAGGGGAGTCGATGTGCGCGAGGGGAGGCGGAGGGGGGGTGGAGGCGGCGGAGGAGGAGGAGAAAGAGTTGGTGGTGCTGAGATCGATGAAGTGGCAGGCAGAGGGAGGAGGAAAATCTCACGAGATAATGAAAGAAAAAGAAGGGGAGCAGCGAGGGTAGAGTCCGAAAACACAACATTCGAGCCTCGAGCCTCCGTCGCGGGAACGAGGCGTCCTTCTGCGCTCAGCCGTGGGTGGATGCAGCAGCAGCGGCTGTGTGAATCTGCTCGGCGACAGTCGCGATCATGCAGCGCACGGACAGCAGCCGCGGACGCGCGCGGACAAGCGCCCAATAAAGGTGGGTGCTCGTGCGATCTTTCCCGAGTTCGGCGGCGCACGCGAACCGGTGCCTGCGCGTCCCAACTTCAGACGAGCAGGAGCGGGAATCCGCGTCCTCCCCGAGCGTCGGCGCGCGCGTGCGGCGGCCGTGTTGGTGTCGGGCTGCGGAAACTCCGCCGCGTCCGGGAGCCGCTCGTCCCGCTGAGTTGCGCCCTAACAGCGCCTGTTTGCTCTCCCGCAGCCACCGCAGCCGGAAGCTGAAGCCCGCCTCTGCCGGACTCGGAGGGACTTTGAGGACAGTACTTAAGGTTATCAGAGCATTAATTAGAGGCGAATAAGCCCAGAAATCAATTCATCCGCGGGTCAATAAATCCATCGTCTGGTGGAGCCTCCAGACTGTGGAGCCGCCGCAGGAAGGAGCCGGTTGGGTGTTGAGCCGGAGGATGGACGCCGGTCTGGAGGAGATGTCCCTGCACGGCCACCCGGACCTGTCCCACGGCCAGGACGGCAGAGCCATGCTGCACTCGCGGGACCTCTCGGCCGTCTTCCCCAGGCCCCCCCTGGGGGGCTCCTCCATGGCGCTGGAGCACGAGCACCGTCCGCCGGCCTTCGACCACTCCATGTCGGCCGTGGGCTACAGCGGCGACTCGCCGTCCAGCTCGGGCAGCACCTACACCACCCTGACCCCGCTGCAGCCCTTCGACGACAAGTTCCACCACCACCACCCCCACCCCCACCACCACCCCTGCCTGCCCGTCAGCAACGTGATCGGCAGCTTCACCCTGATGCGCGAGGAGCGGGCGCACCTGGGCACCAACTTCTACAACCCCTACGGGAAGGACCTGGCCATGTCCCAGAGCCTGTCGCCCCCCTCCACGGGGGCGGGCCTGGGCTCCTCCGTGCACGGCTACGGCAGCCTGGGCAGCAGCCCCAACGGCAACGGCAGCCAGATGCTCCACGGCGGCTACGACGTCCACGGGGGGAGCCTCTTCTGCCGCACGTCGGACTTCGGCCGGGAGATGTCGCCGCCGGGCCTCGGAGGCGGCGAGGTGCCCGTCGGCCATCCGCTGAACAAGATGGAGGCCCACCAGCACGGCCACGGCCACCACCCGCACCTCTACGGCCAGCACTACCAGCCCCACCATCACCCCAGCCAGCAGAGCTCCAAGATGGGCGAGCACCTCCACTCCTCCTCGCCCACCTCCTCCTCGCCCGGCGACAGCAAGCTGCCGGGTGGCGGCGGCGGCGGAGAGGAGATCAACACCAGAGATGTGGCCCAGAGGATCATCACCGAGCTGAAGCGCTACAGCATCCCTCAGGCCATCTTTGCTGAGAGGGTTCTGTCTAGGTCACAGGGCACCCTGTCTGACCTCCTGAGGAACCCCAAGCCCTGGGGCAAGCTCAAGTCTGGCCGCGAGACCTTCAAGAGGATGTCCCGCTGGCTCCAGGAGCCCGAGTTTCAAAGGATGGCCTCTCTCCGGCTGGAGGGTAAGATCTGGCTTCGCACACAAACCACAACAACAAACACTCTTTTACACACACGCGCGCGCGCACACACACACGCACCGTGCTCCTGGCTGGTTTTCCCCAAACACCTTCCTTCTCCATGTCTTCCAAAAAATTCTCCTCTGCAGTCATCAGTATGCAGCTCAGGTCAGGACAGGAGGAAGAGCAGGAGGAAGAGCAGGAGGAAGAGCAGGAGGAAGCTGCTGGTGCTTCCCTCCGTCTGCTCGCCTCTATTGTCTCCCCAGCTCAGATAATCAGAAGCTGGAGGACAAACCCTGATTGGCAGAGGACAAAAAGACAAAAAGCACCTTTAAGGTGGACTCCAGGTCAGACAGATGTCACAAACATCTGCGCACGCCAGCCGCCCGGATCAGCCGCCGCTCTGATTGATTCCTGCTCGCTGGCGAAGGTATCGATGCAAAGCAGCTCCCGCCAAACGTCCTTTATCGGCGCCGCCGCTGGCGTAGCCACGGCAACGGACCAGGAGAGAAAACACCTTCAGGGAGCAAATCGCTAACGAAGCCGCCATGCTAAAGATTAGCATTCAGAATTTTGGAGAAGTTGGCCATTTTTTGCGATTTTAGCCTCTTTTTTTTTTTTTTTTAAAGCTTTTTAACTATTTCTCTAGCTAATTTCTAGGGCAGGGTTTTAGCAGCAGACCCCTGCGGGGGGGTCACCTCGTCTGCTGCCCGACCAAATGTTCTTCAGGGCAGCGACGACGGGCTGCACGGTGCTGCGTTACAGTATGGTGGCTCCACGGGGGCCCAGAGCTGCTAGTGAACGCAGTAACACAACCCCAGCCTGTGTGAGTGTGAGTGTGTGTGTGTGTGTGTGTGTGTGTGTGTGTGGCAGGGCTACGTGAGCGCCAGCGAGCGCGGCCAGTTGATCATTCCTTTCTCGCTCTCTGTCAGCACCTTCGCTGATTAAGCCCCCAACACAAAAGGGTTCACAGGAGCGATCGTGCATGCTCGCCATCCCTCCACAATTACCCATCTTCGATTGTTCATTTCCGCCAGCGCACGTGCGCTCCCTGCGCTCTCTGCGCTCGCAGAACAACAAAGGCTAAGAGGGGACATCCTGGAACCTTCGGCCCCGAATCCAATCAGGCGTCGGAGGCGCTGCTTTTAATGGCCGCGCCTGCGTTCCCTCATCTTTGCAAACAAAGGCGTCGTTAACGAGCCCCAAACCTGCGACGCGCAGCAGCCGATCAATCCAGGCCCTAAACTGAGCGGCGTGCTAATGCTGGCGCACGCTCAGGTTGCATTTTCAGTTGCTGGCAAAGCCACAGTTTGGACAGCTCGGCACTTTTCTACATAACCTACTTTCCGAAGGGGGGTTGTTGTGTTGTTCCCCTTCCTCCTCCTCCTCCTCCTCCTCCTTCCTGCGACCAGCCCCCTTTTGTTTAATTACAATCCTGTATTGATTTCCATGGGAAAGAGCAGCACACTTGGCCCACACACACCTCGGCCGCATCGCTGCAATCGAGACCGGAATTAAAATGCGCCGCGCTGCCGTCTGAAGGTATAGCTGGAGCGCACTCCAGTTTCTCAGATGATCCTCCCGCTAATGCGGCACTTGCTTAAACACACCGAGGCCGTTCGGCATCAGCCAGAGAGCCGCTTCTTTCCACGGCTGCGTGGGGGCGATGGAGCCTGGCGGACTCGGCCGCCATTTTGATTTTTGCCAACAATTCTGCATTTGTGCTGAACCGGTGCGAGGTGATCCCTGCGGTTGGGCCGCAGCCTCTGCTGTCGCTGTGTTTGTCTGCTCGGATTACTGCGCCGCAGATGAGATGCGTCTCCGCCATGCCCAACCCCGGGCTGCGGAGGAGGCGATCAGGAGACGAAGACAACGTGCGATCCCACACTTCAGCTGGAGGAGGGAAAGATCACACACTCTAAAGGCGACGGCCAAAGCCCTTGACTGAAGGTCTAACTGAATAAGAAAGGTCAGCGTGGCTAACGTGTCGGCTGCGCCTCCCCCACAGCCGTGAAAGCCACAATAACCTGGTCCACCTCTGGCTGCGCGCAGGTCTAATTCCGCGGCGTGGCTCAAAGGTCACGATGCCGCGTCTCCATTTACATAGCGAGGACGGCGCGCCGGCCGATGCGGACCTGGCCGCGCCAACACAAAACAAACACGCGGGCTTCTTTTCCTTTTTTTTATCTGGCTCCTGCAGCCCCCCCGCCCCCCCCCTCGCTCCAGCGCTGAAGGGGTTAACCAGCCTCTGTGGGTCGAGGAGTCTGAGCTGCACAGATTTAATCAATAATTTCTATCAGCCCCTGGCCCAAGGAATCAGCAGGGGGTGGGCCGTGGAGGGGATGAGGTGGGGGCACGCTCCGCCTGGAAGGGGTGTGGTGGCGAGGGGGGGTGTGGGCTGACGACGCCGGGGGGTAGGGAAAGGGCTTTCCATCACGTTTCAGCAACACGAGACAAGGGCATACATCATGATTAGGGGCTGTTCCCACGATCATAAGAGGCCTGTGGGGGGATATTTGTGTCCGCGGGAGGAGCCCCGGCAACGCCGATTTTATTGCATGGTAATTGTGAGCCTTTTACACATGATTACAGCATCAGGAAGCGTCTCCTTAATGGCTGCGCTGCGATCAACAGTGGAGCCAGAGAGAGCCGAGGATGAGGAGGAGGAGGAGGAGCGCGGCAGGACACCCTGACTCCTCCGAGCAGCCATAAATCCTGTGAGCAGCCTAGCTAGCGCTAGCCAGCGTCGTTGCTTTTATTACCGCACCAGCGCCGCTATCGACGGCTAAGGATGGCGGAAAACATGTAGCCTTTCTTTTTTTGGGGGGGGTGGATGGAAGAAAAATTCCATTTGCAGAGGTATTGACTCTTGGCTGACATCTCCTGGTCTGTTTGGATTTTAATGAGGCGCCGTTCGATAACTCTCAGAAATGCAAACGAGCTCCGGGTGCCTAAAAGCTAACGGGCAGCGGACGGCAGCGCGTCGTCCAGTCCGAACACTTCCCGCTGATAATGATCGGAAAGGTGGGCTGGGCGAGAGGAGGGGGCGGATTGCTTCACGTGCCGTTAAATACTTAAATTTGGGCATCTCAGCTGGGCGTCAGTGCAATTACAAACCCACACACACACACACACACACACACACACACACACACACACACGATGGCGCTGGTGTGGAAATGGCAGCAGCGAGGTCACGTTTATTCCTGCAGGGTTGGGATAATGAGGCAAGTTGGCCCACGGTGGGCTTGAGGAGGCGTTGCTGCCTGAACGGCGGCTCCTCGCTGTGTTTAGAAGATCACGTACGGAGTCGCTAACGTGCGCTAACTCTGAGCGGGTTTAAACGGTTTTACAGCCGAAAGCAGTTTTTTTATCGAACAGTTGTTGTGGATGTGAGCGCTCCCGAGGAGCCTGTTAGCTCCAAACACGTTTGCTTCGGTCCAGGTTGTGGCTTCTCAAATACAGACGTTTGCCTCTGGATTTCGCTACAAAGCTGGTTTTTTCTGCTGTTTCACTGCTCACATTTAGGATTCACGCAGTTATTGTTCTGACAAAGCTTAAAGCAAAATATTACCTCCTGATTAGCTGCATTCCATTTGTAATTGTTAGGTAACAACAATAAATGCTACGTCTCAATGCAGTAAAGATCAAAGACATCAAAGACATCTTGGAAGAGAAAAACCGCCTGATTTCATATCCTGCAGCATTAATAAGACAGATGAGTGTGTGGCATCCAAACCTGCAGGCCCACAATCCAGTCTGGCAGACCCACCGCTCTGTGTGTGTGTGTGTGTGTGTGTGTGTGTGTGTGCGTGCGTGCTTACACTCAGAAATGCATTTGCTACCGTCAGCAAAACGGTCACTCAGGCACAGGCTGCTGATTAAAACCCTCTTCAGCGTCGTGCATTTAGGTAATTGCACGAGTCTCCCCAAAACGCCTCCGTCCACTTTGGGCGTCCAACCACGGACGCCGCGTGTCCCCCCTAGGCCCCGCCCCCCGCCCCCACCAGAACACAAATGAGTTCCCCTCCTAACGCGGCGAGCGCTCACTCACCGCCGCCACATGTAAACGACTTTTATTAGAAACTAATGATGTCGGAGTCAGAGAAGAACGGAGAGAGAAAAAGAGAGAGAGCGGGAGGGAGGGGTGAGGAAGAGGAGGGGGGAGTTGGCTCGGTGCACAAAAGGCAGAGGTTGGCGTTGTGTTTCCTGTAAATACAGAATTACAGCGTGTCAGAGGCGAAGGGTTCAGCCGCGGAAACGCAGGGAAACGCGCAGCTGGAAGGAAGAAACCTCGTCTGCGTCTCAAAATGGATCTGGCTTCCCACACACGCCAGGCAGCTCCTCTTCCTCGCTCAACACCAACGGCCCGCCTTGGTTTTATTCTTTAAATTCCAGACTTTAAATAGCAGAGTATTGATTTTCTAATTGAGGCGGCTGCTGCTCTCACAGTGGCGTTTAACCCAGAACCCCGGTTATTAGCATGGAAGAACAGCAGCCGCTGTCTTCATCGCCTCCAAACGGGCCAGCGGAGCTCAGCGGGCGGATCTGGGCCAACCTCAGGCGGATTCGTTCAAAGTTTAAACACAGAACGGCGGCGCCAGCTGGTCTCCGTCGGCCTAAAACGGCTCCGAACCAACCGGCGGGTCCTCCTGCAGAGGGCGCCATCATGATCCCAGATTTATCCGCCATTAAAATTTTTTGCCGTCACAGCAGACGTCCGCTGTTGTCCAAAGTGAAGAGAGGCTAATAAAAACTTCGGAAAGGCTTTTTCACCGCGGCAGCAGCAGGAAACAAGTGCTCCGACACGGCGCTTTGCTGATTCGGCCCTTTTAACTAATCAAAGTTGCTTAGCTAATCTGTTTTCTCTGGGCAAATCCACTTTCCCTCAGCCTAATCCATTTGTCCTAGTTAGCCGCCCGCTGTTAGCTAACCCGTTTCCCCTTTCTCCTCTGTTAAACGTGTCGTCCTGCAGCGTGCAAGCGGAAGGAGCAGGAGCAGGGCAAGCTGGAGCGCAACCAGGGCCCCAAGCGCACCAGGCTGGTGTTCACCGACCTGCAGCGCCGCACGCTCCAGGCCATCTTCAGGGAGAACCACCGCCCCTCCAAAGAGCTGCAGGTCACCATCTCGCAGCAGCTGGGCCTGGAGCTCTCCACCGTCAGCAACTTCTTCATGAACGCCCGCCGACGCAACCTCAACAAGTGGGCCGACGAGGGCCGCCCGTCCTCCACCGGCTCCTCGGGCTCCAGCGTTTCCTCCTCGGCGGTGTCGTGCAGCACGGCGTGATGACGGGCCGCCTGCGGGGGCGCTGCAGGGAGGGAGGAGGGGGCACAGGGACTGGTCTGAGCGGAGACCGGCTGTCATAAATGTCCTCCTGCTGATGGGACGGAGTGATGGATCCACTCTAGATGATTTCACCAAGCATTTTTCCAAACCAAAGTCGATCGCCCCTGGAGGAGGAGAAGAAGAGGGGCGGAAGCAGAGCGATACGCCGGCGGGGCGCGAGGCCCTGCTTGTACAGCCGGGGGTGCAGCCATGATTTGACTCGGAGGAGTCCCGCCCCCTCGGACGCCATCTCATTCTATTATTTGATTATCTAGATTAGAGCGAAGGAGGAGAAAAAGGCTTATTTTGGTGTTTCTTCCAATCTACGCTCGTCTCTGCAAACGCCAAGAATCCCGGGGCGTCCGGAGAACGCCGGCGCGTCCTTTACTAATCAGATCTCTGTGACGTCCGGCTCTTCCTCGAGAATCAGAGTGAAAGAGGAGGAGTGTTTTTTTCTTTCTTAGCATGTGTTTCCGTGGTGATCGTGAACTGACTGAGTGAGGTGGCGCAGTCGCCGGACGGTCCTGACCCGAGGCCGCCTCGGACGAATCGGAACGTTTGAGGGAGGGGCCGCGGTGCAGGGCGGAGCCAAGCAGGACGGAAGAAAGATGGCTGCCAGTCTTTAGCTTTAACGAGCCGAAGCTCCTCCCCACCGAAGTTCGGCTCGAAATAACACCAAAAAGAAAAAAAAAACGTGCAAAGAAGCTCCGAAGCCAAAGGAGGGAGGAGCGAAGCTACGCCGGACACGATGCACAGCAGCGCCGCCGCGGTTTTTCTCCTGCTCGTTTCCAAACACACCTCCGCTCCGTTGCAAAGTCTTTTTTTTACAGATGTCTAGAAAATGGAGGAATGTGATTCTTTCCGCCCTTTTTGTACAGATTTCAAGCACATGGCTCTATTTATAGACGCGTGTTGGACGCGCCGGGCGGTTTGTTGCAGCCCTGCCGACGTGCAGGCTGGTTGGGCTCTTCTGGTCCAGGAAGGAGCAGCGTTCCGCCGCCTCCTTCCCGCCAACAGCTCAACCATCCCGGATGCAAACCGCTGATCAGTGTATTTATTCTGTATTTATTGTTTTCCCTTTTTGCTTTCCTCTATTTATTTGGCTATTTATTTATGCTATCTATATACTGTAAGTATTTATTTACCGATGCTCTGTGTGTCTGTGAAACGAAAGACTTTTTTCTGATGGGCACTTTTAGCTGTAGAATCCCATCATAATACCAAAGATTTCCATCGCCTCCCTGAATGTACGGCCTGAGTCCCCTGACCCCGAGCCTAACCCCGCCCACCCAGTGACGTTCTGGCTCTCTCTCTCTTCAAGGCCTGGCCTTTTCTTTCTTTTTTGTGGAATAATGGGGATTTCCTGACGTGCAGGCCAAAGCTCGTTTGAATGTTGTGATGTTGATAATTGTTGGTGAACAACAACGGTGACCCGCTAACCGAGGCCGTGCGGCATCCCGGAGGTTTACAGGTTGCTAGTCGGCCGCTCGGTGCGGTGCCATCTGGCCGAGCGTGCCGAGCGTCTGGGGACCCACTTAAAGTGCCCTCCGAAGGCCCACAGAGTGCACGTCCTGCAGGGTCACATGCAAACGTGCGTACTGTGTGTCTGCCCGGGGGGAATGCATGGTTGTGACCTTACCCCCCACCCCTCTCTACTCCGCCCCCCTCGGCTGTCCCGGTGCAGTGCACACTTGTCCCCGTCCTCCTGTGTGATCTCCGTCCTCCGCATGCCCCCCCACCCCCCCACCATCCTGCCAGTCGTCTCAGTTCCAGACATCTGTAGGGTCTCGTCCTCGGATAGAAAAGGGTGTTGGTGCTGGTTTTTCCGTGGCCGAGCGGCCTGTCTCCTGACGACCGTATCCGGGTATTTGGAGGTGGTGGTGGTCTGTGAGTTGGTCCCTGGCCCGGTTGGAGCGTCCAGGATGACCCCCCGCTGCTTCCAAACTCTCCCAGATTCCTACCAGCAGCTCTGGGACGTGTGAGCGGTGTGAACTCACCCAGGAAACAACCAAAAGGTGCCGCCATTTTTGCCAAAAGTTCTCCGAGACCAGCTGACCCCAGCCCAGAACCTCTCGCCTTTTTCCTGGTCTTTACCTTTAGGATGGGGGGGGGCAGATTGCCAAGGCGCCCTTCACAGCGTGCACTTGAAAGACGGGTGGTCATGAAAGAGGCCATCGACTTTTTCGCAGACTTCAAAGAGGAGGCTTTTTTCATCCCGTCTCTTCTCTGGATATCTGGTCTGGGGTCTGCTCTTAGCCAGACCTGTGGGCTTTAGGGGCATTCAAAGAGGCGGGGGAAGATCAGAGGAGGCCGAACCTTCCAGAGTGATGATTGTAGCACTAGTGTGTATGAGCAGGAAAAGGTCAGGGGGGGTGTTTGAGGACCAGGAGGTGTTGGAGTGGTGGGGCAGCAGCCGAATTAATCTTTAATGAGCAACAATTGGAAGTGTGCTGAGAGCAACGGGGTGGTGCTGGTGGTCAGGGGGTGCGGCTACGCCGGCCCACCAGGGAATAGAAATTAAAAATAAAGGAGTTTTGGAGGCACCTGCGTTGAGCCCTCGCGTGGAATCAAAGCTGGGGTGACACCTTCCAGGTTTCTCTTTGTCTCCTCCGTGAACCTAAAATGGAGACAGCCCGGTTTAGATTTCTTTTTTGGGGGGGGGGGGGGGTCTTTTTTTGTTTGTGTGGAGCCACCTTCTGCTCCTGTCAAGCTCTGAAGCTCTTCGCAGAGGCAGGGAGGAGCAGGAGGGTGCGGAGAATCCCCTCCAAGGCTGCAGGCGATTGGCCCTTCCACCTAAGCCTCCGGCTCCCCCTGGTGGCTCCTCCCCCAAGCTGCGCCAACGCTAGCTTGGCAGCCGTTGCAGAGCAGCTCTGTGGAGACCTGAACGCTCGCTCTCAGAATAAAATGGCCACAACTTCCTTTTTAATGTTTAAACCGTAGAAACAACCAAAGATTGATGGGAAACTGCTGAATGGTTATGCATCGAGGGTAGTTTTGGCAGTTCCCCGTCAGAGCTACTGTAGCACTCAGAGGATTCCGATGAAGCACCAGTGCGATTCCACGTGCTGCGTATTTGTGTTGCATAAAACAGTATTTTGTTGGAACTGAGAAACTGACAGCGTTCAGATGGAAGTCTTTTTTTTGACTGTGAATCCAGCGTCTCCCCCTCCCCTATGTGTACACGAAGACTTTACCCATCTACCTCAACTGTGTGAGACGTCGCGTGGCAAAGATACTCCTTAACCAAAGAATCCATCCCGTCAGGGTGTCTGTCTGTCCCTCTCGTCTGTCCATCTGTCTCTTTTTTCATGCCTTTTTACTACAAACCAAATGTGCTGGAATCAATCTGCGACAGGAGCCTGACAGAGGCCCCATCCAGCCCCAGTTCCACCCCCAGTCTGCTCCAGTGGCCCATCCGCCCACGTCTGAGTGTAAATACAAATCATCTTCAAGACCAAAAAAGAAAGGAGGTGACAATCCAAGCAAGGAGGATCTTGCTGTAATCAACGTTGCCTATTCCTCGCTCTCCAAAAATCTAAGAATCAGTTCCTGGAACAGAAGCGCTCATCCCACAGAAGAACCACGGCTGGAGGAGACAGAAGCTATTTTTCCACATTTGTAAGCCACCCTCCCTCCCGCCCCCATTTCTCCAGGATGTTTAGTGTAGTTGGAATACTGTTCAATCCCACTGTTGTAAGTAGGACTTACTGAATCCGTTCAGAAAGCTTTAGGGGGGGCCGAGGGGGTGTGGCCTCGGCTCGGACCCGCCCACCATGCTTTATTGTGCCATTCTTGTCCATGTGTTAGACTTACTATTGAATGTGGCTAACCTACCAAAGGCTTTGAAATAAGAATAAAAAAGATGAACAACACTTTAAACGTCAATCATGGTGGGACATTTTGTATCAACTGAAGAAAAATCCCTTTGAATACCTCATGTGAAAATTGTTTGTTGTGATGTTGCACTAAAAAAATAAAAAATGACTCATTTGTAACCCAACGTCACCGCGGTCTGTCCAGTCTGTCCGACACAGCAGCAGACGCAGAGCAGCGACCGGGAATTAGCAGTTAAACAGAAGCGGAGCCGCGTTACATCCAGATTTGTATTCATTTCTTACGGAAAAAAGTACAGAAAGTGAAGTCACAATCAAATAAAAATCACACAAAAATAAAACACACTTGTGTAGCATTGCCATGTTAGCCACTACTGTGAAACCACAACCTCGTTGCAGCTTTGTGTATTTTCACCCTCCAGAAAAGCTAATGAAGTCTTAGAGTTCCACACAGACGTCAGCAGAATCCATACAATGATTTTGGTGTTCGCTCCCTGATAACGTCTACACACAGACACACACACAGACAGAGACACACAGACAGAGACACACACACACAGACACACACACACACACACATACGCAGCATTAAGTTCTTGCCTGTAGTTTGAAAGTCTCTATATGATCCCTTTAATTAAAAACAGTATTAAAATGAGATTAAATCAGCATCAGAAGGGGTGTGGTCCCGTCTGCGGTCACATGGTGGGGAAGCAGGGGAACTGAGCGATGCCACACTGGTCGTTCTTGTTACGCGCCATCCGGATGTAACCGTCCTCTCCAAACCCAACGCCCCAGCTGCAAACACATCCTGTTAGCATCAGCTGATCAACAGAACAGCAACGGTGTTGCTAACGAGCAGCTGCGCGCGTGCCTGCGCGCGCTGCTGCCTCACCTGTTCTTCACCAGCCAATAGTCTTGTCCGTTGTCTGTGCCGTAGCCAACAGCTAACACCGCGTGGTTTACCGTCTGGCTGCAGCCGGGGTCGTTGTACACCCCTGAAATGGGCGGAGTCCCAAATAAACAACACGTCAGCCTCCCATGACCCCCCCCCCCCCCCAGGACCCCACGCCGCCGCCGTCACCCACCACTACGGTAGTAAACAAACTGGTGCCTCGTGGCGTCGATGCCGACTGAAATGGGTCCGATGGTGGCGACGGCCTCCTGCAGAGCGCCTTCGTCTCCCTGACGCAGGAACCAGTAGTGGGAGCAGTTGGCGGCGCGGAACGCCGGGTTATAGCGACACACACCCTCCTGACAGACAGACAGGTGGACTCATGAGCCACCGGACCTGGAATCAGCCCTGACTGCCAACACGGAGCAGCCGCAGCTGCTGAAGCTCTGCCGCTTTTCAAAGCTCTGCTGGTCGTTAGCGCACCTGCCGCCATCAGCAGCTGCTCACCACACCTGAAGCGGATGAACCAATCAGAGGAGAGCAGCTCCACCCTCCGCTTCGCTCTCACTTGTAACCTTTTCTCATAAATGCAGGGTCGTTTATGTTTTAGTTTAGCAGCAGATGGAATCAGATGTTACATTTAACCTTTCGAGGTTGGTTTTATCCTGTGGTGTTTGTTGTGAGAAGCCTAAAGAATGAACTGAATGAAGGTTTTAAACTTCTCAGAACCAGCTGAAGATTTGTGGGAAACAACTTTAAAAAGACGAGTTAACCAGACTCTTGTGGGCAGGAAGCGATGCAGCTCGGCAGCAGGGTTGTCGAGTCTGAAGAGTTCAGGTCGTTTCCTCCTAAATGACTAAAATCCTTTTTACCTTGAGCTCTCGCTGTCTTAGCTTAGCTAGCTTCAAGTTCCACGCTGGCTCACCTGTCCCGTGTAGGGATACGACGCCTCCGAGTCGATGCCGTGGTTGTCGATGACGTACTGGAAGGTGTGGTGCATGTAGCCGCCGTTGCAGCCGTGGTTGCCGTACTTTCTGGTGCAGTCCACCAGGTTCTGGGGGCTCAGGTCCACCAGCTTCCCTGTGGTCTTGGCCAGCAGCCCCTCCAGGGCCCCCGCGGCGCTGAAGGCCCAGCAGGAGCCGCAGGAGCCCTGCGGTCAAAGCCTCCATTAGATTTAGTGTTTTGAGAAACCCCAAACATAAAAACCTGATAAAAAAGGAGGGTTTGTTTTATATAAATAAGAATGGTTTGATTTCACAGCATCAGCTAAAACCGACTTCTGCTCTTTGCTGCAGACCGGGGGCCCTGACCTGCACCACACGGTGGGGCCCCAGGCAGCTACCGGTACTTCAGCACTGACGGAGGCGTCGAACGGAGGTCGTTCCTCCCCACAAACATCCTCCACACGAGTCACCTCATGTGTAATAACGGCCTCATTATGTGCAATAACCAACCCAGCTCGATCCGTCTGTGTACGGCTTTAAACCTTAAACACGTGGGTTAGCCCTATTTTTATCCATTTGTATTCTAGTTTTTAGTTTGATATTTTCCCAGTCTTGTATATAATTTATTCCTTCCTATTTTTTCTTCATCTCATTCTTCTCATTTCTTCTCTGAAATTTCCCCATTGCGGGATAAATAATAAATAAATATTTATAAAAAGTTCTGCTTTGCTGAATGACTTTCTCTTGTGTTTCCTCACCTGCATCTTCACGCTGGTGACCAAACCTTTGTTCCTCCAGTCCACCGTGGCGGGCAAATCGGCTCTCCCTGAGGCGTCAAAGTAGGCCAGCCCCCTCTGGTGGTCGGAAGGGGGCGTGAGCTTGGTCCCCGCCTGCACGATCTCCTCCTGACTCTGAGGGAACAAATTCCTGTTTAACTCAAGCTCAGCAGGAGCCTGTGCTGCTGAGCTGATGAAGAAGAGTCCTGATCACAGATCAGTGTGTGGGCTCTCACCCAGTCCCCCATGTGGTTCATGCCCAGCTGGTAGGTGTGGAGCCCCATGGAGGCCTCCAGGTTGTGCATGTTGATCAGCCTCAGGTTGCTCTCCCACAGCTCCCTGCGGCTCCTCTCCTCCACCTTGAGACGGAACAGAGTCGGTCACTCACGGATTTTGGCTCGCCGAGCAGAAAGCTAGCCACGTTAACGCGCGGGCGTGCGTTAGCGGCGTACCTCCGACTGGTACATCTTGTCGTGTGTCTTCTTCCACAGCTCCCAGTGGACGTTCAGATCGCTGTCAAACATGGCCGCCGCGCTGGCGCACAGCCAGGACAGCAGCAAGGCCCCCAACACC
The DNA here is from genome assembly GCA_000180735.1 of Tetraodon nigroviridis. Taxonomy (NCBI): domain Eukaryota; kingdom Metazoa; phylum Chordata; class Actinopteri; order Tetraodontiformes; family Tetraodontidae; genus Tetraodon; species Tetraodon nigroviridis. The sequence continues at coordinate 132,487 of CAAE01013692.1, forward strand.
AGATCTGAGGACAGAGGTCACATGACACGCCCATCACACTCTAATTTCTAACCATTTATTTTAGGAACGCAGGATTGTTGATGGCATCGGTATAACACCTCACATTCAACACTTAGAGGTTGATTCAATCCGGTGATTTTTGTTCCAGGAAGCCTGAAGAATAACTTTATTCCATTTAAGGTTTTAAACTTCTCTAAACCAACGGAGGGTGAACATTTGTTGGAAACGACCCTTAAAAAGACGAGTTAACCGCATTCTTCAGGGCAGAAGGCGTCACGCTCAAAGTGGGTTTGTCAGCTTTGGAGTCTGAACTGTCCCGGTCATTATCCTCTAAAACAACTAAAAAATCCAGTTCCGCTCTAGCTGGTTGGCTATGTGGCAGAATAGACTCCGCCCTTCCATCCATCAGCCAATGACGGCAAAGCTGTAACAGTAGCTCCGCCTCTTCTAACATGGAAACAAACAGAATGAGGTTTTTCAGTGTCAAGTGTGTTAGCACACACACCTGTAGGACCAGGCCGACAGGAAACTTTATTTATAAATCCCAGTTGACAAAAAAAAAAAAAAAACCCGCCAGTTTAATTAATAGAATCAGATTTTTGTATAATGTTTCCATGGAAACAATAATTACCCGTAGATCAGCATATTCAAAGCATGAAAGACGTCACACACGCACGCACGCACACGCGCCTCAGACGATTTCACTTCCTCAGAAAACTCGTCTGAACTTGATGAAGTTTTTTGAGAAGCAGATGAGTGTTTAAATCAGAACATTTAACGGTTGGGATCCATCTCCAGATGTTTTTATGCTTCTTTTACCCACATTTCAACATGTTTATCGAACTTTTTTCTATATCTGAACAAAAACAGCGACTTTAAACAAAAAAACAGTAAAAAAAAAATCAAAATGACGCTTAGAAGCAACAACGAGAGATTCAACACAAACCCAAGTTAAATCTACAGATATTTCGTTAAAGATAAAAAATGAGTGGGAAGGTTCTAAAGGTGTTTTTTTAGAATACCAGATCTGATCGTTAAAAACAGAAGGAAAGAATCTGTCAAAACGAAACTAAAAGCAAGTTCAGCTTTTTAACAAACTCTCCTCGTTAAACTCATAAAACTGATAAAAATCCCAACTTCTCAGTTTTAAAGTTTAAAAAGGTCGGTTTACCTGTGCACGCGCTCATCGCTGCTGCTCAACACTCGCGCAGATTCTGGTTTCCTGCTTCTTCTTTAAAGGGGGGGGGGGTGTCACGTGACCCTTCGCACCTCTTCCTCAATCCCACGAGCACGCGCGTGTGCGTCGGACGCACCTGAGAGCGCGCGACCCGAAGCTGAGCCCTCGGCGGGTTTCTCACCTTTGCGGGCAGAAACCCGCGAACCTGCCCAAGGTGATGTTTGAAGAACCTTTTCAACCATCCTTTCATCTTGTGGGCGGGGTTTCCGCCGGCGGGGGCGGGAACTGCAGCAGCAGAAAAAACAAAAGTAAAACCAGAAACACGTGATTTTCACAGAAAGGAAACAAAAGGAAGACACTTCAGTGCCGGGAGGGTTCCTTTGGTGTGTTGGAGGTCAGAGGTCAGAGGTCAGAGGTCCTGAAGGGGTTTGTGCTGAGCATCGGGGTCGTGGCCTGTGGAAGCCAGTTAGACGGAAACCTGGGTCAAGAGGTGGAGTTTGACCCGGCAGGAGGCTGGGCGGGAGGTCAGGAGGTCGCGGCGCCGCGTGGCCCGCCGGCCAGATGTGTGCAGGTGTTTGATGGAGGGAAGAATAAGCAGCTGGAGGAGGTCAGAGGAGCTGCTCCTCCGCTGCTCCTCCGCTGCTCCTCCGCTGCTCCTCCGCTCCCTCTGAACCCATCCGACCGTTTTAGAGCCGCCGCTGCTCCGCTTCCACCAGCCTGACCGCGTCCGTGGTGAAATTCTGACCTGAAACTCTTTCTCCTCTCCTTCGTCTTTCTCCTCTCCTTCGTCTTTCTTCTCTCCTTTGCTCCACACTTCTGCTTTTGTTCGCATGAAACGCTTTTGTTTTTGCAAATTTCCTGTGGAAGAGAAACCACGAAGGCTCCCCACAGCCAGCTGCAGCAGCTGTCAGGAACAAGATGCCAGATACCTGATCCCGAAAGCAGCCAGCCCATAATAATCAGGACCTGTGAAAGATGGCAGGGTATTTGAAACACTAGGGGGCGCCACGGCTCGCAAACACAGACAAACGTGTCAAGAAAAAAACAGGGAAAATTCAGATGTAAACTAAGATTTAATCCAGTCTGATTGTTACAGGTGATGGATAGAACAACAGGTAAAGGAGAAAATGAACTCACAGGAAATTAAAGCTACAAGAACCAAACTTTTTATCAAAAACCTTTTTAAACGGTGGCGTTGAGCCTCACAAGACTCTCCAAATCATTAAAAAGTGCCTAAACGAGTCAGGACGGGAACCTCCGAAGTCCAGCTTCGGCTCCCCTCAGATCCTGATCCGAACTCCTGGAGCCGTCTGGAGGCTTCGGTCAGCAGCAGCAGTCTGAGCCTCTTCATCCCTCCTCCTCCTCCTCCTCACATGATTGGGTAGCTCGCCAGGTTGGCGATGCCACACAGGTTGCCGCGGTTGCGGGCCATCAGGATGTACCCCTCAGTGCCCCAGCCGGTGCCCCAGCTGCCAGGACAGGTGAAAGACGATGACGAGGAGGGAAAGAGCCACAACCGGAACCGGAACCGGAACCGGAACCCCGACTCACCTGTTCTTCACGATCCAGTACTGCTGCCCCCTGCGGGTCACGCCGTAGCCCACCAACAGCACAGCGTGGTTGATGTCTTCTGGGTTACAGTCGGGGTCGTAGTAAACGCCTGGAGGGGAGGAGCTGCGTTCAGGGACCGTTTAGGACTTTTCTAGCACTAACGAGGCTTTGAAGTCTGGACCTTTGCTGTAGAGGTGGAAGGTGGTCAAGGTGGCGTCGATGCCAATGGCGACCGGCCCGTGTTTGAACAAGGCGTAGGCCAACAGCTTCTCGTTGCCCTGCGGAACCTCCTCGTATCGGCGACACTCCACCGCTTTGCCCGCCTCCTTGTACTGGCAGGGCTGCTCCTGAACGCAACACGTTGCAAAAAGGCACTTAAAAAACTCGTTAGCATAGCTGCTAAAGCTTTGTTTCCTACAGTCACGAGTTTGAAAATCACAAGAACAAGCTGACGTTTAGGGATTTTTGATGTCTGACAGCTAGCATGGTTTCACTGTCACATGACATATTCGATCGCACGTACTTCCTCTTCACGAAAAATGAGGAAACCAGCAGATTTCCCACCACAACATTTCTGCAAAATCACTTCTGGCCTCTTCCTTGTGTGACGTCAGGCGGTCAAACCGCTGCTATTTCTGTCTCTTCCTGCAGTTTTGTTGTGTCCTCAGCTGCGCTAGCTTAGCTTTGCTGGCTGATTATTAGAATAACATTGTTGATTTAGGCCAGAAGTAAACTTTTGAGCGGATAAAGATGAGGACTCCGTACCTGTCCGACGTACGGGTAGGCTGCCTCGGAGTCCAGGCCTTTGTTGGTGGCCACGTACTTGAAGGCGTTGGTCATGTATCCGCCGCCGCAGCCGCTGTTCTCCTTGACGCAGTCCACCAGGTTCTGGGGGCTGAGGTCCACCAGCTTACCCGTCTTTTTAGCCAGCATGCCCTCCAGAGCTCCGGCAGAGCTGAAGGCCCAGCAGGAGCCACACGCACCCTGTAGACGGGAGCCCAGGAGAGTCACAGTCAGGCTGCACCGCCGTGGGATTAGCTAAATCCTGCTAACAGCTAACAACTGCAGGAAAGCAAGACTACAGTAATTACCTCATTAGCCTCATGAGTAAATTTACATATTTTTCTTCAGGTATAATAAAACTGGCTGTTTAGGACCAACGTGGATGTAAATGAATCCATTTTAATCACTTTTGTGACTAATAATCAGTTAAAATCTCTTTACATCGTGTCTTCTCGGGTGTTGCCACAAGGGGGCAGCGTTTCCCAGTTCAACATCGATTAAAGACCAGCGGGCCTCTCTCCGGCTTGGCTGCGTAACAAAATCACGTCCTAAATACAGGTTTGAAGCTGTTTACTGTAAATAAAGGTTGTGGCAGAAGTATGCAGGTAAAGTTGTCGTTACTGCTGGACCACATAAAAAAAATCTACGATTTAGAACTGATTTAAGAGGGGACTGAGGAAGAGGAGGAGGAGGAGGAGGAGGAGGAGGCGGTGCTGTTAGCATGCAGCCTGGACTCTGTTGCATTTTTGACGCAAACAAACAAACAAGGCTGATTCATGGCCGAGGTTCGCCCTCTGTCCTCCGGGGGGCAGTAACGAGCAACCGAGACACAGTTCCCGGTGAAGCATCTGGAGTCAATCAAAGTGTTTTCAGACCGTCGTCTCAGATCAGCTGATGCGAGTGTTTCAGTGCCAAAAGGCCGCCAGCATCATTTTAATTGGCCAAACCTTCTGGAATTCTGTCAATTCAAAGTCAATGAAACTCAGAAGTGCTTCCAGGCCCAAGGAAGGCGTTTGTGTGAGGGAGGTTATATAAATGTGTACATCAGGAGACCAAAATGTCCCGGGTCCGGACGTGTGAGCGATGAAGTGGAAGGCTGTGTGTTTTTAATGAAAAGTACCCCAGCTGATCCTGAATCAGCTGTTAGATAACAGCTGATCGTTCTAATCTGCTGCCGGCTCCGGACGCAGATGCCTCCATATTCCTAACTTTCTGTTTACGTTCATGAAACCCATCTGTCTCCGTGTCTTAGTGCCTAATGATGGTAAACAAAGCCAGTCTGAGCTGGATCAGGACGGCGCTCTGAACTGGGACGTCTGTGTCAGAACATGTCGGGCCTGTGTGACAACATCCCTCAGTCTTACAGCGGAATGTTGTCAGGTGACCTTCTGCTATACTTCCTGCTTCCTGCTCAACCTTGGATGACCCCTTTCTGTCGCCGACGGATGCGTTGTCATAGAAATGTCTCACCTGGTCCTTCACTGCCGTCACGGCGCCCTTCTTCCGGTAGTCCAGATTTCTGGGAAGCCTCTGGACGCTGCCGTTCAGCGCCATGGTGGCGTTGCGCTGGTCCACCATGGGGACCAGCAGGCCCGTCATCTTCTCCAGCACCTCCTCTGACGTCTGCGTGCACAGTCGGCGTGTTGGTGATCACGTGCACGGCCGCGCTCACCTCTGCTGAGCAGGAACCGGACTGGAGGTTCCTGCAGAACTCACCATGTCGCCCAGGTGGTTCATGGCCAGCTCGTACGAGTGCATCCCCAGCGCCGCCTCCTGGTTGTGGGCCTCGACCACGTGCATGTTCTTCTCCCAGACGGCCCTGCGGATCGCCTCTTCATTCTGGGACAAACAGACCGAAAATCAATGAATCTGGATCTGTCAGGCAAACGTTTCCGGCTGGTTCCCACCGCAAAACCACCACACACAAACACACACACACACACACACAACACACACACACACACACACAACACACGGCCTCCTGCCCCAGGTGAGCTCTGGAGCAGACAGATGTTCGGCCAGAGCGACAAACGGAAACACTTTTGTTTGATCTGGTTTCACATCAAACAAGCTGCATTTGTTTAAAATCAGAAGCAAAAATAAACTAAAAGTGTTTTAACGGGACGTTTTGATCGGAGAACGTTGGAGCTTCCTGGTTCTGTCGTCCAGGATGAGGAAGAAAAAGGAGTGTGGAGGCTCCTCTTCCTCTCTGCTCCAGCCGCAGCACAGCGAGACTCAGATTACCAGTTCTCCCAGTCCAGATCCCAGTTTTAAGGAATACCTTCATCTCCATGGAGACGGAGCCGACAGCCCAGCGTCTCTGAGGGTTTCTGAGCATCACCAACTCGTCTGGTGGAATCAGAGGGAAAATCTGCCTTTTCAGACTCTCTGTTTTACTGGGCTGAAAATGCGCCGTCAACTGTTTGCATCCACCAATCAGACGGCAGCCGGGAGCCGGAGAGCGCGCTCCCGAAACCACAGCTGTGTCCAGCAGTTCCACTCAGATTTTTCCAGTCTAAAACTGGCCCCCTCGTTCGGGAAAGGGGACTGAAAAACCTGGAGAAGCAGGACACTGAGCTCCTCTGCGCTGGTGCTCACCTGGCTGCCGTACTCCCTCCGGTGGGTCAGCTTCCACTGGCTCCACTGGCTGTCCAGGAGGCTCAGGTCCAGGCGGGCCAGAGCCGAGGCCGCCAGCAGCATCAGCACGGACAGTCGGCACAACATCCTGAAACACGTTCAGCTTTTACTGCGCCACTGCCTTCTCTGGTCACATGACCTCTCCTGCTGTCCGTCGGGCTTCAGGACCGAGCCTGGAGCCCGTCTGAGCGCAGCTTTGATTCATTCTAACGTTCAAAGTCCTCCGAAGAGAGAAGAATAGAAAGTTTACCTGAGGTCTGAAGTGGAAGTAGAGCAGTCTGGATCAGGATCTCCTGGGTCTGGATTTTCCGCAACAAACTGGGTCAGTTTATGTAGCCGTGACTAGAGGAAGTGGCTCCAGGTTCAGGGAGGAGTTTATTGTTCATCTGGTTTCTCTTTGGCGGGCTGACCCAGATGATGTCAGGTGTCAGGTTGCACTCGTGCTGCATTCAGGGACCGGAGAGCTTTCTGCTTTGCATCGCACGTCTGCAGTTAAACTCGCACGCTTTTCATTAAAACGCCTTTTTCCCGCCGGCGTGGCATTAGCATTAGCTGTTAGCACGGATGTAACAGAAGCTCTGTCAAAAATCAAAATTCACAACTTTTTAACCACAAAAACACCAGTTTCGCTCTACTTTGAATTCATATTTCCACAGTTTGCAAACTCACAGTGGTAAAGTTTTTGTTTTTAACAGAATAATAGTGACAATAAGTTATTGATAGCTTTGATTATCAGTCCTTCTTCGCGACTCTTAAAACACCCAGACATCATGTCACCGTGGCGACGGGTCGCATGAGATCTGGACTTCCTCCTCCTGTTAGTCAACACTGGTCACGCCAACCCCTCTAAATTTAGGAGGATCTCGTATGTCACATGTGCTGAGGGAGGTTAGTCATACATGTAACGCCTGTGAGTGTCAGGGGAGGAAGAGGAGGAGGAGGAGGAGGAGGAGGAGGAGGAGGAAGAATCAGGAGGAATCCAGGAAAAGCAAAAAACTTATGAGCAGATAAGAGAACTGCAGCTTTTTACACCAAAAGAGCATCTACATCAAACAACTCATGGATAGATGGATGGATGGATGGATGGATGGATGGATGGGTGGATGGATGGATGGGTGGATGGGTGAGTAGATGACCCGAACCTCAGAGGTCTCCCTCACATTCCTGGATTCTGTTCTCACTCCTGAGCAGTTATTCAGAGCGCTGACGGGAACGCCATCTGTCGAACGGAGGAGAGCAGCGGCTCATCCCTCCGTCTTCTTATCCCGTCTTTCCTGCAGTCTGTAGATCCCAGCAGGGTTAAAGCTCTTTCGTGGACACCTGAATCATGGACGGCCGATCTTCACTGATCCCCCCTCGGCTGATGCAGATGCAGGTCATGACCTACGCTCCCTAGTGTGTGTGTGTGTGTGTGTGTGTGTGTGTGTGTGTGTGTGTGCGTGTGTGTGAGTGTGTGTGTGTGTGTGTGTGTGTGTGTGTGTGTGTGTGTGTGTGCGCGCGTGTGTGTGTGTGTGTGCGTGTGTGTGTGCGTGTGTGAAACCCTGCGTGAGTGTGCGTGCGTGCGTATGTTTATGTGCAGGTGTGGATAAATCTGCCTATCTTTGAAGGCTTGTGTGTCACCCAGCCGGTGCGGCCGCGCATGTGCGACGGCGTGGACGGTCCAATCAGACACCTGGTCTCCGCCCCGTCCTCAGACCGAGGCCACGCCCCCTCCCAGGATGCTTTGCTGCGGTCAGATGAGCAGCTTGCTGACTCAGACCATCACAGGACTGTGAACAATGTAACGACCTCATCCCATTTTCTATATGCATTCCCTCCACTTAAATACCTAAAATAAAAAAAAAAAAAACAAAAAAATAAAAACCAACAACTCAAACCCCCCAACCCAAAAACCCCAAAACTAAAAACCTCCAACCCAAAAACTCAACACATAAAAAAAAAAACAATCAAACATACAAAACAAAAAAAAAAAAACTACAAATTCAAACCTTAAAAAATATAAACATATAACTAAAAATATAAAACAAAATTTTACCACCCAAATT
>CAAE01013692.1:141421-174457 GCA_000180735.1 Tetraodon nigroviridis
GGGAAAAACATTCATTTTTCCCCAGGAAAAGAAGGTCAAAGAGAGAAAGAACAAAGAGCAGAACACACACACACACACACACACACACACACACACACACACACACACACACACACTCTGAATCAGCGGCTGTCCACGGGCATCGGGTCAGATGTTGCTGGTGGACAACACCTGAAAGGTCACATCAAAGGTCACCTAAAAGGTCACCACAGACGGACCTGGAACGACCTGGAACTGAGTTTCGGAAAAAAAACTGAGAAGATCAAGAAGATGCAACTCTAAATGAGGTTAGCATGCTAACACATTAGCCTTTAAGAAGACCTCTTCAGACTTCTAGCATCTTCTGCTCTGACATGTTTTCAACATCACACAGAACAAAGAGAAGCTAGAATTATCTTTACAAAACTTTCGTTTTTCCTTCTGTCCCGTTAGCACTGCTGTTAGCATTGCTACCACCCAGAAATCAGCCATTTTACAGGCAGTAAACGTATCCGGACTGGTATAACACACTGCCCCCTAGAGGCTGATTTGCATGTGGACGGCAGCTCTGGTTTACAAACAGGTTTGATTAAATTATAATTATTGATTCAGTTTCCAGATGTTTCCCTTCTGACCTCACAGCGAGAGACTGTTGCAGACTGTTTCTGAATAGAAAACAGCCAAACGGCGTTTGGCTCCCGCCTGCTCGCATTGATTAAAAGGCTGTTTTCCTCTTTAGCCTAGCTGCTTCGGGGCCTTGGCGCCGACTCGTTGATTCCCTCTCCTTCAGCCTGGATGGAAAACCTTCCTGACGGCTCCAGCTGCTTCCGGAACCAGGCAGAAAAGGCGGCTTGAATTCAGGAATATCAAAGGTTTTCTGTGTGTGTGTGTGTGTGTGCGTGCGAGACCCTGCTGTCATCCACCAACCCTTCCAGTTCTGGTAACCGGGGGGTTTTTTCTGGTCGGTTCTGCTCGTCTGCTGGAATTTAAATTAGTTTGGCGAACCAACACGTTTTTTTTCGTGCACGTAGTGCCAGCGTGGAGGGGGCGGAGCCAAACTCTGATATGCTTTGTGCAGCAGAAGCTTCCGACTCCGATGGAACGTTAGAACCAAAGATACCAAAGACAAAGGGCAGTTTTTAAATCCGGTAATTGTTCTCCTCGCCAGCGTTTCCCAGCCTGGATCCTCGCTCCAACGCTCCGACGCAAATCTCCATCCTCATGAATGGGAGCCCAGATGTTCTTTGGAGGGTTTTAGAGGTCACGCGCACGCGGCTCCATCAGCACAAACAGATCTATTAGATTTCAAATCCACGCCGAGGGCCTCAGCTGTCGCGGATGTAATGAAAAGCTAATGCTAACGCTGAGCGCTCAAGTCCTCTCTGGGGTTAAAATTTTGTCGCTGCTAAAAAGAGAAGCGCCGCTGGAGCCGCCGGGACCTGGGCTCCTTTTGAGTGTCGGCAACTTCTGCGTAACCTTTACGGCTAAAATGTGGGTTAAAGAACGGCGGCGAAGGAGGCGGTGCGGTGCGCGTGGAGCGCTAATCCCCGCGGAGCGAACTTGGAGACGGTTGCGCACGTGACCGATCAAAACTATGAATGTGTGGCGACAGCTTGCGTTTGTGCCGCTTCCTGTCTCGGCGTGCGTGATACGGGGTTTTCTCCCTCCGATTAGAATAAATGCTAATCCTCGGAGCGGCGCGGCACATGCGTGCGCCGGCGGTGGGCGCAGATGCACGGCGGCCTCGACACATCAACAGATTACCGCCCGGGAACCATGAATGACTGGTTTGAGTTTGTGGGGGAATTTTCTGAATGGCACGTGGCACACCTCCGCGCACGCCGACAGGCGCACGCACGTGAACACGGCAGCGGCGGATCCGGAGGTCGAGCCCAGAGTTCAGACCTTTATGGGTCCAAACGACCTTTAGCTGACCTCTCCAGGAGTTCAGACACCTGCTGGAGGCCAAAGGTCAGACCCGATGAGTCCTCTGTTCTAATTGGCTGGAGTCTCTCTGTTTATTTCGGGTGGCGCTGACCCTCCCCCAGGGGGCCACCCGTCCTCCTGCCAGGGCCGGAGGGGGGGGTCCTCGCCTTGGTCTTCATGGCGTCCAGCTGCTGTCCAGCCGCAGGATTGGGCCACCGCGGCGGCGCTGTGAAGCCGCCCTGGAAACGCGCCAGCGCTCACTCAGCATGGCGGATGAAAACAAGAGGCCCAAATCCCCTCAGGCCGACAGCTGGGGGATTTCACCACCCATATTATTGGGATTATTTGCGCGTCGAAGGTCCCCGGTTGGAGCAGTGACACAAAGCTGCTTTTGAAATTTCCCGTTATTCTCCACAGACCCTTCCCACCTTTGTCCGGACGTCTCCTCCGGGGTGGAGGAGGATCCTCCGGGGAGGTGGTGGAGGCGTCCTCAGGTTAGCATTTAGCTGCTAACCTGTAGCATCTTTTTAAAAAAACCTTTGGTTTTTCCTGAACTGAAATCTGGTGGTTCCAAACGTGACACCTCAGCTCATCACGTGCGGGATTATATTGGTGGAGGGACGCTGCTCCCAGAGGTTTCCAGTCTGTACGCGCACGCAGACGGTGGTCGCGGACGCGCGGACGCGCGGATTGGAGGCATTACTGCAGCTCCATCCTCTTAGAGCTGAGCCACTTCAGCTCCAGCTGAGCAGAGCCGGCTGCGCGTCCGTCAGGTCTTCATCACCATCAGCATCCTCGGCGCGCACGACGGGACGGGATGCGCGCGCGCGTCGACCTAAATTAATTCAGTAGCACAATTATCCGAAAACCCCCGGGGTGTTCCGCGGTCGGAAATTAATGAAGAAGTGGGGGCGAGGTGCGTTCTGCGACGCGACAGATGTTGGAAAAGTGTGTGTGAACGCGGACAGAGGAGGAGGAGGAGGAGGAGGAGGAGGAAGAGGAAGAGGAGGAAGAGGAGGAGGAAAGCGTCCCGCGCAGAGATGAAGCTGGACGGTTCGTGTGGAGGTTCTGTCTGCTGGACGCTGGTTCTCGGCAGCCCAGCAGCTCCTGCAGGAGCAGCCTGCTGCCTCCTGACTTCACCTGCTCCTCTTCTTCTCCTCCTGCTCGTTTCTCGATGATGTTTTTGCGTCAACTTTAAATCCGGAGTTTCCAGAAGAAGCACGGAGGAACCAACACGGAGACGCAGTTTGCTGAGGTGATTCCAGCTGACCCATTTCTGCCGGTTCTCTTTGGGGCTAATCTTCCTGACATATTTGTCTTGTTGATTTGTGAGCCTTTTTTTAAAATGTTGTCTGAGTCCCACGTGAGCTTTAATCCTCTGAAGAGTTTGTTCTCTAAAGCTAAAAAAAGGCGTCGCAGACTGTTTCTGACTGTTTCAGTGGGATTACAGACAACTACAGCCTCGTTTCCCTCCTCAGACAGTATGAAGCTGCGTTTGTGTGTGTGTGCGCGCGCGCGCGCGCCTCAGATCAAACTACAAAACTTGTGTTTAATTTGATCGTCGTTTTACCGCAGTCTGATGGAAGCTGGACTTAAACCTGCAGCACAGCTTCCGTATGTAATTAGGACACCCACGCACGCACGCACACACACGCGCGCGGGGCATGAGGAGGAGCAGATTGCCATAAAGAGGGAACCAAGGGTTTGACGCTTGGGACTCTGCCAAATAGGCAATTTAATCAGAGGACATTTTCTGCTCAGGAAGTGTGTCAGCCTCCTTGTTAGCAGATGATTTAACTGGGCCGTCCAGGCGGCTTCGGCCCAGCTGATTGGTTCCGACGCAGCAGAACTCGGCGAGCCTCCTCCAGCCGACCCGCTGCTGCTTTCTTGCAGAAATCGTGCAGAGCTTCAGAGCGTCCGCTGGGGGCGCTGCTCCGCCCTCGCTGCATCCGCGGCACCAACAAAGCAAACGAGTCGATCCTGAGTTGATCCCAGGAAAGGGAAGTCTCGGCCCGACTGGTGTCAGACAGATTTCCATCTGCGGTGGAAGATGTTCGGAACGGCGGCGTTCCCGTCCTAGCCGCTCCTCTGTCTTTGAGGGCCGCTGCCAGAATTCAAGATCTGGGGATTTTAGACTTTAAACTTCACTCGTTGGGATTAATTAGAAGAAATGAAACTGTCCTATCAAAGCCAGAACCTGGTCTTTGATTCCGTTCCATCTTCAGCATCGTAAGACGAGCATTAAGCTAGCGAGCCGGTCTGGGCCGGGAACACCGCGCTGGTGTGTGGTGTTTCCAGTCAAACTGAGATCACGGCCGTTTGGGGCCTCCTCCCGGGTCCAAGGGCAGCTCAGCCTGGTGGTTCCCCTCCAGCAGGTCTCCACCCACTCTCCACCAGGGTGGTGGTTCAGGGTCGGCTTTTGGTTTTCAGGATGGAGGGAAACATCCAGCCTGAGGCTGGCGTCAGCAACCACCTCTTTGTCTCCACACTAGAGCCTCCTTTCATGCTGCCGTTTGTCTCCCTCTCCGGAGGCGCGTCCTCTCCCGTCTGATTCATCTGCTGTCAGCATCTGGGTCTGGCACCCACTTAAAACACGTCTACTTGCTAACTTGGAATCAATTATTTTGCCTGATAAATTATGGAAGGTTTATGTAACTCCTCTTCCTCTTCCTCCTCCTCCTCATCTCTGCACATGTGGATGTGAGGCTGAGCCTGATGCGCGGTGAAGCCGTCGGTGGCACACGCTGAACATTTGATGCCTCCACTGAAAGGTCCTCATCAGGACGCGCAGCCACGTTTTGTGCTGCGACGGTCGCATCTAAGGCTGCAGCGGCTGCATCTGCTGGCAGCTTTGCAGGAATCGGGTGGTTTTGGATCAGGTGAGCTGAGTTTGTTTGTTGTGGGTCAGAGATGGGGGAGATGGAGCAGGTCCTCAGCAGAGGCACGGTTCAGCCCACCCGTCAGGACGTTACTCATCCGTCTTATTCCGCTCAGGCGGAGGGAGCAGAATCGCTCGGTGCGTTTAATAATCACATTTCTGCGCTCTTTTATCCGAGGTCAGACAGGATGGACGTTCCAGCAGCTGGAACGTTTCCCAGAAGATCTTTCCCTTCAGGCCTTCAGTGATGGAAAAGATGGGTGGGGAGCAGCGGTGGTGACGTCAGCCTGACAGACGCAGCAGCAGAGTTCAGAGTTCTGGCTTCGTAGCTCTGACTCTGGCTGCTTCCATCTATCTGCTGACACAGATGGTGTGATGAGGCTCAGGGAGGCTTTTTAAGGCTCTTCCTGGGTGGCGGAGACCGTCGACATGTGATCTACAGCTTCTGAAAGAGGTTAAAAGGCCTGAGACTCCCTCCTCGGGTGGAGCACTTTGAGACTCGTGAAGTGATTCTTTTTTCCTCTCATGACTTTTTGAGCAGCAGAGATGCTTTAGAAAAGAGGAACATCTTCACCTCCATCCCCCTGTTTTGGATGCTGGAAGGTTACTCGTAGGTAACCTTTAGCGGCCTCAGCGGCTCGTCTCCACCGAGGTTTTAGATGAACTTCTGACCCGACAGCAGCTCCGTGTCTGAGTGCAGGTGAAGCCTCGGGACAGAAGTTCCTCACCCGACCGTGTGCGTCTCCGCAGCGCCGCTTTGGTGCGGGACCGCCCGCCCTGCAGCTCTGCACTGAGGCGGCCTCATTTGTCCCATCGCAGCACAGACGCTAATTCCCCCACCTCATTTAGTTGTGCTATAATTAATATTGCAGACGGCGCAGTTCTGTGATGGTGCGCGGAGGCAAAACTCAGCCTCAGAGGGGGAATGTCTGCAGGGCCAGTTTGGCCAGCGTGCTGCCTGAGGCTGGACACGCCTCTGTGACCCACCTGGACCATCATTACTGGAGCGTAAACACTGGAAACCCTCCATCTGTCCGTCTGTCTGGATCTCAGCGCCGTATCCTGTTTTGTTCAGGTTTTTTTAGTCCTCACAGAATCCTGCAGAAAAAACACTAAAAATCAATCACGTTTGGCTTTTCAGATGAATTTAATCTCCCCACAAACGCTCGTTCCTCTCTTTGGAAACATTATTAAAAATGCCTACCTGACCTCAGCGTGCTCTGAAAGCTTTTTCTGATGTTATGTAACTCGGACACGGACGTCGCGATTCAGGTTCAGGTTCTAGTTGTGTGTCTGGAACAGAATCCAGCCTGTCCTGTTTACGCTCACCAAAGGGCAAACCTGAGGGCCGACAGCTGTTCTGCCGACAAACCTTTTTGTATTAGCCGCTAGCACGCAGGAGCTCTTGGGGCCTCTATGCCTCAGCAGGTGCCAGAAGTTCATAAAAAAGTAAAGCACACAACTGTGGCCGGGTGGCGGTCGGAGAACACACACCGGCAGGGGCGACAGGTGACCCCTGCTCTGGTATTCTGCTCCAGCCGCTTTAATTGGGGATTTGAGGCTGCGATGAGCCCAAAATAGCCCTTTGACAAGTGTCAGAAAACTCAGCCGGGATCGGATTTTGTGTTCCCTGTCAGACGGGCCGGTTGGCTCGGAGCCTCGGAGGAGAAGAGCCTGTCAGCGCTGGTCTAGAACAGAGACGGAAAACCTCTCTGCTGAACGTTCCGTGGTTCCACTTTGGATGCTGAGCCCTGCTGGGGTGAAAAAGTGCTGCGGTGTGTTCGCGGAGACGCTGGAGGGCCCTTCAGGAGGTAAAGGCCCCTCAGCTCTGTAAAGAAAAGATGATTCCTAGCTGGGCAAGTTTGCTAAAGTCCCCTTGATGCTGCCTTTTTACCAATTTAAAACTCTCTTGTCCCTTACAGTAAACAAACGTGGACGGCTGGACGGGGGACTGAATCTGCAGCTGTGTGCAGTCGGCAGGAAGAAAGAGCTCATTTTATCCGGCCATGGCAGCCGTCCACAGACTGACTGGAGGCGATAAGTTCCGATGAGCCCCGTCTGAGGCCGAGAGCTGGGCTGTCCCACAAAGACAGCCGGCAGGACAGGACTGTCTTCAGACATGTGGTCAGACTGGACGCTGCTGCCGGGCTGGTTCAGCGAGGAAGCGTGTCCCTCAGTGGTCGGCTGAACTAGACTCATGTCTGACGTCCTTCAGCCGTCGGTCCTGATGTCCCACCAGATTTTAAGGCTTCATCCAACGATCAGGGTCAACAGTTGCGATCCTGGGGGTCGTGACCTTAGCTCGAGGGGGGCGTGGCCACCACTGGTGGGGTTCTTTCTGCCCTCGGTGTCGCGCTCCTGCTCGTCTCTCCTGCTTGTGTGGAGGAGGGGCCATGGTCACAAATGCGGTTTGTTCGAGCCTCCGAGGAGCACGGCTGCAGCTGCAGTATCTGAGTGTGCGAAGCACCTGACTGCAGCGGTGGGTGGCGAGTCGCTGCAGGAGCGGTTGGTTCAGAGCAGCGCTGTGACGGGCGGACGGAGGACCTGGACCGGCGTCCGAGGATGGCTGGACCCAGGCTGGTAACCTGGTTACCTAGTTTATCTGCGCTGATGCGGATGCAGTTTGAAGGCGCTGCTGGTGTTGCAGGAGCCACCTCCTCCCCAGCACCAGTTTACACTGAAGATGAAGAACTATTAGTTTGCTGCGCTCGTGCTGAAACGTCGCTGTTGCAAAGCTGTGCTGATGGTTGGAAGCAGAAAACTGCAAATCAATGATTGGAAGTTCTGGCCCCGCTGGAGCTCACCGGGTCGTCGTCCTTCTGTGTTTCTCTTGTGTTCAGGCTCTTCCTGAAGGTGCGTTCCTGACGAAAGCCCACTTCAGCAGAGGACAGGACTCCAGGCGCCTCTGACGGGCCCTGCTGGTTATGAGCATCTGCGTTCTCAGACTGAAACGGTGCGTCTGCCTGTCCAGGTGAATCTGAAGCCGTATTTGCGCTCCGGTTGCTGAAGCAGTTGTGTGTTCTCTGCGTCTTTCAGGCCGGGGCTAAGATGTTTGTGGAGTCAGTGGTCCGGTGGTTGGTGTGGAGCGTCCTGCTCCAGTTTGGACTGTGTGTGTCGGCCGGGAGCTGTCCGACGCGCTGCCTGTGTCGCTCCGAGCCCAGAGACGTGCTCTGCTCAGGCAAACATTTAGGTTCCGTTCCGGAGGGTTTTCCCGCCGACGCCAAGCGCTTGGATCTGTCCCAGAACAAGATTAAGACTGTGGGGCGCCGCCAGTTCTCGGGCCTCCCGCAGCTTCAAGACTTGGATCTCAGCGATAACCTGATCTCCATGATGGAGGTGGAGGCTTTCCAGGGCCTGCAGACTCTCAGGACGCTTCGGATTAAGAATAACCGGCTGAAGATCATCCCGGTCGGGGTGTTCTCTGGTCTGTCTGCTCTGCGGTTTCTGGATCTGAGCCAGAACGAGATCCTGGTCTTCCTGGACTACACCTTCAAAGAGATGGGCAGCCTGCAGAGGCTGGAAGCAGAGGAGAACGACTTGGTCTTCATCTCCCAGAGGCCTTTTTTGGGCTGCACAGCCTGCAGGAGCTGAACCTAGATCGCAGCAACCTGACCTCGGTGCCCAGCGAGGCGCTGTCGCAGCTCCAGAGCCTGACTCGCCTTCGCATGCTGCGCCTTACCATCTCCGCTCTGCCCAACAACGCTTTCCGGCGTCTCCACCGCCTGCGCAGCCTGCACATTGCGAACTGGCCGGCTCTGGACACCGTGGCCAGCAACAGTCTGCTCGGTCTCAATCTGACCTCGCTGGCCATCAGCAGCTGCAACCTCAGCGCCGTTCCGTACCCGGCGCTGCGCCACCTGGTGTACCTGCGCTTCCTGGACTTGTCCTACAACCCCATCGCCGCCATCCAGGGTAACATGCTCGGGGACCTGCTGAGACTCCAGGAGCTGCATCTTGCAGGGGGGAGCCTGCTGCGAATAGACCCGGGGGCCTTTCGGGGGCTGTCCTTTTTCCGCGTGCTGAACGTGACGTCCAATCAGCTGTCTACGTTGGAGGAGAGCGTCTTCCACTCAGTGGGGAACCTTCAGGTGCTGCGCCTGGACGGGAACCCCCTGGCCTGCGACTGCCGTCTGCTGTGGGTGGTGCGCCGCCGCCTGCGCTTGAACTTTGACGGGCACCAGCCCACCTGCTCGTCACCCGAGGTGGTGAGGCTGCGGGAGTTCAGAGACTTCTCGGAGAAGGAGCTGCCCCGGTTGTTCACCTGCCGCCCCGCTCGCGTCCTGGACCGCAGGCCGCAGGAGGCGCGGGTGGAGGAGGGCACCACCGTGCTGTTCTCCTGCAAGGCTGATGGGGACCCACCCCCGTCCATCACCTGGATGTCGCCGCATAAAAACGTGGTCTCTCCAACGGGGCGGGTCCGAGTTCTGCCCAACGGGACCCTGGAGGTCCGCTTTGCGCAGGTTCAGGACAGCGGCGCTTACCACTGCCTGGCTGGCAACGCCGCCGGCAACGACAGCCTGACCGTGGGCCTGCACGTCAAGGGGGTCCCTCGAAACCGCACCATCTCCTATTTTTCAGACGAAGGTTGGACGGAGCCCACGAATCTTCAGGCCTCCAACTCCTCCGCCCAGGTGGCTAAGCCGTACCCGTTCGATGCCAAGACCCTGATCATCGCCACCACCATGGGCTTCCTGTCCTTCCTCAGCTCGGTGGCCATCTGCTTCGTCTTCATGTTCTTCTGGAGCCAGAGCAAAGGCCAGATCAAGCACACGGCCACCATCGACTTTGTGCCCCGCTCCTCCATGGGGGGTGGGGGAGGGGATGGGGGCGAAGGGGGCAGGTTCCACCATGAAACTGATTTAGGAAGCTGGAAGCGGCGAGCCCAGCCCCGCCAGGACGCTGGAAGACCGGTGGAGTCCAGGAACACGTACGAACACAGAAGCCGAGCAGAGCGCCGCCGACCATCTTCTGGTCTTTTGAGTCCCTTTCAGAACCGTTTCAGGTGCTCGCTCCACGTGCGCTCCAGCTTCATGTCTTCACTTGCCAACTTGAGCCACGTAAACCTTCTGCCCCGTTGACCCTCCAGTTGCTGTTTACTGCTAGCTGCAGCTAACTGCTAACTCAGCACCACCGCAGAGCTTTAACGTGTGAATTTGTCCCTACCAACAGCCACATTTAGCCTCCCAGTGTTAGGGTTTTGGAATACCAGAATGTATCCTTCCAGGCTTCAGGTCCAACATGGATCCTGGACTTTTTCATGTAATACCATGTTGTAACTGTTAGAAAGCACTGTGTTGTTCTTTTATATTTCAGACACCAGATTTTTTCTTTTTGAAGACAAGCAGTTGTACGACGACGTGCCTCGGTACCGTTCTCACCGCTGACTGAGAGAATGATCACCTCATCCCGTCCTGTAAACATTTAGGTCAAGGGCATCCCTGCGCGCTGGGTTTATTCTCTCATTTGATCTAGTTGTGGGGATTAGCGTCGCTTTTGTAGTTTCTGGCTGTGTGGATGCTCCGAGCACAAAGCCAGCTGGATTATTTCGCTGAAAAGATGAAGACACACACTTAGAAGCATGTTTCTTTCTTTATAACTGATTTTCTTTTGTAATTTCACTCTAATAAATGCCTGTATTTAAACCACATTTGGCAAACGGGTGGGATTATTTCTTCTAAATGATGGTGTAATTTCACCGATCAACGGAGACGGACTGAGCCGATCATCTCACAGCTGATCGGGTCCATTTTTTAAAAGCTGGCACGAAAAAGACCCATTTTGTGACGTAAGCGAAGCTGCGGCCTGTCCTTTGTGAGGACCGCAGACAAGTGGCCTTGCTGCTCTTTCCTACGGCTGCATCCGCCTCCCAGGACGGGCCGAGCGTTTGCGGCTCAGTGCAGCCGCTGAAAACAATCTCCTCAGACGTTTACAGATGTTTCCTCTCTTCATTTTGGTTTCCAGCTTCAAAACACACTTTTGCACTCGAGCGGGATGGAGCCGAAAGCTTCCGCTCAAGTTAGCCCTGATCCAGATGCCAGAGTTCCCAGCACAATCAGGCTGTAGGAAATACGCTTCCCGCCTGTAACCCATAAAAAGAAGGAGAAAAAAGATAATCACGTGTTTAAGATAAACCCGTTTGGATTACCTCCGCATGTCTCAATCTGCTATATAGGTCTGTCCGCCGTCCCCGAGCCAGCCGGGCCCGATCACATCAGTTTATCACACCCCAGTTCCACCTTTGACCAGTGAGACAACCAAAACCATGAAGGAAGGTTTCAAACATCTGCTCACACACCCGGAAGTCTGAGCCTGTTTTAATGTTTGCTAGCTAGGAAATGAAATCAAACGGAATGGTTCCCAAACGTTTCCGGTCGGAGCAGCTCCAGGACCCAGATCTGGACCTGCTCAGCAGAGCCGCCCGGAGACTCGTCGCCTGGTGAAAACCAGTCTGATATGAACCCTGACGACGGTGGACCACATGAGAAAAGCGGAGATGCGAGGCCTAAACAAGCTCTTCAAACCTCAACAGCCTGCAGCGAAAACGTTGGTAGATGAAAATAAAAAAAGCAAATGTTCTTTTGGAAAAGGTGAAGATAAAGGTCACCCTTCCTCTGGCAGTCATCCTCCGTGCAGCAGCCTCTGATTGGCCGGCGCAGACCTGCAGCGTCAGATGCTCGACTGTTCCTCAACGCTTGTTTGTTCGCCTGTTTGTCTGGTTTGAATCCAAACCTCAGCTGGTCCTCAGGCTGGAGCAGCAGCAGCAGCGCATCAGCAAGCTGAAGATAAACCAGGAACGCTCTTCTTCGTTTAAACATCATGCCGGCTTGAGTGTGAAGGCGGGATCTCATCAACCTGCAGCTCAGTCAGGTGACACATTTCTGTCCAAGTGCGTCCAGATTTGCTTTGATCTCTTTGAAGAACTGATAACAAAGACAGGGTTTATTTTTAGCAGACTGAAGCTTTTCTCTGAGTTCTCCTCACTTTGGCCTCAGGATGAAAGTTCTCCATCAGGAACACAAGCCTGGTGCTGATCTGCATGTGATTCCAACCCAATAATTATAAAAAAATAATAATATTCCTAACCGAATGTTTGAGAGGTTTTAATCACTTTGTCTTTTAAATGAGACTTTCTTACCAATTAAGACTACTAGCAGAGTCAATTACCTCTGATAATTGACTGAATATATTAGCTCGGAACCCATTTGTGTAACAAGGTTTACTAATTACCATCATATCAAAAGAGAGATTATGACCTCACTCATTTATGACGTAATATAATCAGACTAATTAGTAACAAGAGCATGTTTGATAACCTGACAGGAGCGCCATTGAGCGGTGAAGAACAGATCTACACGCCGCTGCTTCCACCTGGTGGTGGGAATCACTGCTCACGCACAGGTGATCCACAGTGGCTGCAGGTGCTTGTTCCACCCAGTTAGACACAGGTCCAACCAGTCAGCTGTCTGAAGGCTCGGACGGGTTGATGAAACGATTCGGTGACCACAGTCCGGTGTGCTGTTGCGACCTGCAGCTTGTCTGACCGTCTGACGCCCCGATTTACGGGGATCAGGAAATGACGTCACAGTTAAAAAAGTTGAAAAAAGTAAAAAAAACAGCAACTTTGAGCTTCTGTTGTGGGTTTTCTGCCTTTTTTTATCCCCATTCACCTGCGTCAGAGAGACCACGTGATACTAACTCGCGCTACCTTCAGCCCGCTGAGATCAGCCATCGGTTCCTTATTTATTTCTATTTTCTCTTTAGTATAATTTTCCTCTTTTGCTGCACATTTCTTCTTTCCATCTTTCGTGTTTATTGTTTACCCACCAATCATCAGGATCAGCTGCTGCCAGTTAGCGTTTTTTTAATTAATAATTTCATAAATTCCGCATTTTCGACGCAAATTCAGATTTTTGACCAACGTTGAGACGCTCAGATGTGTCGAACGCAGCGCCAAATCGGAAAGAAACGCGTTTTAGGCTTCATTTCGGGAGGAGATTCCCAGCGTTTGGCGCACGCTGAGGCGGTCTTGTCGAACCTGGATCAGAACTGCGGTGAAAAACACGCCAACTGGCGTGAAACTGACAGAAAATGACGAAGCGTTTTCATGTTCGGTGAGAACATCAGCAAAAATCATCAGCGTCAGCAACAGGTATGACGCGCGCACCGCCCGCCCTCCGCCACCATCGCCGAGCCTCCCACTGACCGCCGCGTCCCTCTCCACGTCCACATCCACATCCACGTCCACATCCACATCCACACTCCCTCGAGCCTCCCGCTTCCGAGGTGGAGCCTGACGCCCCGACTTCTCCAACCGAGTGCCGGCGGCGCAGGCGCGCGGCGAGCGGACCGGGACCTGCAGCAGAATCGGGGACGCACCATCTCAGGGAGGGACCGTCGACGGCCGTGAGGAAGAGCGAGCTGAGGAAGACGCGCTTTTGGAGGAGCCCCGCGACCGCCTGGAGGATGAAGCCCCTCGTCTTGTTGTCCGTTTTGGCCACATTGGCCGCCGCAAAGTCACCTCGGCTGAAATTCGTGGTGCACGGTAGGCACGGCCGCCGTTTGCCGCAGCGTTCGCGCTCCCCCGCCGTGCTGGCTGAAAGGTGTGATGCTGGTGGATGGGTGAAGGGGTGAATGGATGAACGGTCGGGCTGCTGCAGCCTCCTCATCTCAGCGTCTCCGCGTCCTCCCGTAAACCGTCGAGCCGCGTCGGCTCCGTCACCTTTGCTCTAACCTCCCGAAACCTCCAGGAACCGGGCAGAACCGGCGCCAAATGAACGAACGTGGGGCTATTCGAATCATCCGGTTCCCTTTTGTGCAACTCGTGGATCCCCCTCCCTCGAACCCTGGCTGGAAAAGCGCTTCTGCTGGCGCGTCCACAACCCCCCTCCCCCCCGCGCGTGTGTGCAGGAACATGGCGCCAGCTCTCCCCGCGCACGCAGTCCGCTGCTGGCCCAGCAGCCGCTTGGCTCTGCGGGCCGACCCTCCACCGGGCTCCGGCGTCCTTGCGGAGCTGCAATGCGGGACGCGGCGGCGCCGCTTCAGGGGAGGATTTTCTGAACACGCGTGAGTGAACAGACACGAGTGGAAGGTGGGGAGGCGGCGACAAGGGATGGAAAATTCCGAGGAGTCGTTTATCTATTCCACTCACGCCTGCTTACGCCTCACACACTCCAAACCGACTTTTAGAGCTAAAAGTCTTTTGATCAAACTGGCTCATTTTAATTTAATTAAACTGACATTTTTCTGACTTTTCCTCCATCTGTTCAACTCAGAAGAACAAACTGAAGACTGCAGAAAAACAATGATTTTTTTTCAGTGTATGCAGCAGGGAAGCTAATCAACTGATTTCAGGCTTTAAATCAGCCTTTTTAAAAAAAAAAATTAATTAAAATTACTATCAACGGCGCCAGTTATCAGGAGCGATTTCAGTCTTTTTTAAGCGCAGTGTGATCAGACGGCTGAATCATGTGAACTTTGCAGCCGTCTGTGGGCGTCCTGGGTGTAATTTATCCAA
Organism: Tetraodon nigroviridis; assembly: GCA_000180735.1. NCBI lineage: Eukaryota > Metazoa > Chordata > Actinopteri > Tetraodontiformes > Tetraodontidae > Tetraodon > Tetraodon nigroviridis. Next base: position 155,719 of record CAAE01013692.1, read on the forward strand.
ACATCACGGTGACATTTTCACACATGATTATTTCACTGATATTTATGCTCCCACCAGGATTCCTTCCCACCGACGCCCAAAGCTCGCTGTGTCACCATGGTTTGAGTAAAACCAGCTCATTGAGACGATGCCCGGAGGCGCCGCTGATAGAGGCCAGCTGGGAGCTGCCGTGAGCTTCCCTAACGCACGCTGTTGTCCTCCCCAGAGTCCTCCAGGTTCCACTTCCACAAGCCGGAGAACTACATCAGCATGTACCACCAGGAGGGGAGCGACACCATGTACGTGGGCGGCCGCGCCGTCATCTACGTGCTGACCTTCACCAGCAGAGGAGTGCACGACCTCCAGGTGGGTTTAGGACGCGCTCGGGTCTGAGATCGGCGTATTGGGCTGCTTGTTTGGGGCCGAAGAGCTTCCGTAGCTTCAGATGCTTCTGTTGGGAAGAGCATGAATGCAGCTGTTAGAGGGTTTATCAGATCTCCACATCCCTTAACCCCCATCGCTTCCTGGCTCAAAGACCCGATCTTTAGCTTCTCCAGGCTAATCTGTAGCGATGTCCCCGGATTGGTGGAGTTTACCGAGACCAGTAAAAGCTCCCAGTTTAGCTGCTCCTCCTGAACAACTTCTGCTCCCACAGATCCCAGCGGCGTCCGATCAGACCGCCATCAACACCTGCAAGGCCAAGGGTGCTCCTCTGGAGGTAGAGGCTGACCGCCCACACTGCATCCACCCAGTCACTGGCCTCATCTTCATCACCATCACCTGAGCCATCATCATCATCATCATCATCATCATCATCATCATCCTCATCATCCTCATCATCATCATCCTGGGCAGCTGAAATTTCCAGTAATGGTCAAAAAACCAAGAAGAATAAAAACGTTACAGATGGAAAGAGCTGAGGTAACCTGAGGCTTCTAACCAAAAAATCTCCTTCAAGAACGAAACTCAGAAAACGAGAAACGATCCAACATAAATGCAGGGATATTTGCCGTCCTGCTGCCCACACACACACCCACACACACCCACACACACCCACACACACTGATGCAACAGATCTTTCAGTGATGTAACTTTTTCATAAACATTATTTAACATTTGATGCTAATCTGTGAAACGAACACAGATTCTTGACTGCTCTCTTTCCCTTGTTTCTGTCGTCTTTCATGCTCTCCTTCTTTCCTCCTTTTTCCTCTCTCTCTCTCTCTCTCTCTCTCTCTCTCTCTCTCAGCTGGAGTGTGATAATTTCATCACGGTCATCCAGAAGGTGAACGACACCATGATCGTGTGTGGGACCAACGCCGGGAACCCTCGCTGCTGGATGCTGGTGAGACACCTGCAACAGTTTTCAACCAAGCACACGGCGTGCACACGCACGTGCATGCCGGCGCCTGTGCAGGGCCAGTTCCTCAGCTCGTGTCCTGAAGGTTGTTGTTCTGCAGGTGAACGACAGCGTGCTGACGGACGTCCAGGGCGGCCAGATAGCTTCGGCCTCCGACATCTCGCCGGCCTACCCGTCCCAGAGGTCCATCAGCTTCCCTGCAGGTACCACACGCTGCAGCTCATCGCAGGCGTGCAGGTCCTCTGCGGTTGGGGATTCTCACCCACTCGTGCTGCGTGTGGGAACAGACGCGTCTTCACGGTCACTTTTATCAAGTTTAGCTCCTGTGGAGCGGGCAGAGCCACGTCGGTTGAGTCTCAGGCTCCCTGAAGCAATCTGCGTCTGATTATCCAACCTCATTCAGAACATGCAAATGAGCGAGCTGATTGGCTCCCAGCACCTCGGATGCTGTTGGAGGACTCGTGTGCTGCGTATGAACCAGAAGTGAGAGACAGAAGCTCATGTTTGAGAATAAGCTTTAAAACTTTCCTGTCTGGGAACATCTGAAGGGAACAGACGTGATGGCAGACAGCTGGTGCAGGTGAATCACAGCAGGTCCAGAGGTGAGCAGAACATCCAGTCCCAGAAGCTCAGATCAGGCTGGAGGGTTTGCATCCAGACCGGCGTTGCTGTCGTTGGTGCTTGACAGTTGTGTTGCTGCCAAAGGCTTCTTATTCCAGGCACACGCTGTTGCCATGACAACAGAAGCGGCGCAGACATGACCTGCTGTATTTCTGACAGAACCCGTCTTGGAGCTGCAGATCGGTGCATTAAAAACAAATCAAAGCAGGCTGTGATTTAGCCTCTGAGCTCAGGACCTCTGCAAACACATGTTCTTCAAAATGAACCTCCAGCAGCGGCGGAGGCCCACGGCGGCGCTAAAGTGGAGTGGATGAACGAACTGGTTTGAGCAGCAGCTTCTCCTCCAGCCGGGGATCGATTGTTGAGCTAATGAGCCGTCAGTGCCGCTGCAGTTAGCAGCATTCTAATAACCGCCGCCTCTAATTAAGATGTGGCTGCTGCGATTTCAGGAAAAAAACGCTCCCCCGACCTAACTGCAGCAGAGCGGGGCCTAAGTGGGCTGTTTGAGAAGATGGAGCCGAGGCAGCGTTTCTGCTCTGGGCTCCTCTTCATCATCCTCTTGTCTCTTTGCTTCTGTTGGGTTTTTTCTGCGTCTTTGTCTCCTTCAGCTTCACTCTTTTCTCCTCCTGATCTGAACCGCGGCCTGCTCTTTTCCCCTCCCCCTTCCCCCCTCTGTCTCAGACGGGAGTCTGTATTCTGCGATGTCCTCGACGGCGGGTCACTCTGGCTCCATCCGCCGCACGTTTGGCTCCCAGAAGCTCCTGAAGACGGAGAACGTTTGGCTGCTGAGTGAGTAGGAGGGGGGAGTCGTGCAGAAGCTGTAAAGGCTTAATGAGTGTGGAGATGGTGGGCGGCGCGCTCTTTAAATCACCCATGAGCAACACCATGGGGACAAACAGCATGTAGGTGTGTTCATTTACAGGAATAAAATATGAACAACCTTTAATGGGTTATTATGTGCGCTTGAAGAGCGAAGAACCTGAAGGTTGACTATATAAGAACCGAACCTTCTGGTCACCAGATCCACAGTTTGCCGGCGCCGCCATAATTCCGTCCTCCCACAAGGTCAAGGAGGAGATGTACTTCTTCTTCAGCGAGTTCAACAAGACGGCCCGAGTGGACGAGGAGCCGTACAGGGCTCGCATCGGACGGATCTGCACCGTGAGAAGCTGCCTGGAGTTTCACAATTTCACCATTTCTGCATGTCACGTTCGGCCACCAGGTGGCAGTGTTCGAGCCGCTTTCAGCTACAGCTAACCCGCCCTCGTGCTGTATTCAGGTAGATGAGGGTGGCATTAAGACCCTGCTGGCGGACTCCTGGACCACCTTCATGAAGGCCCGGGTCATGTGCGGGGCCGGAAACACGCAGCAGCAGTACAACAACCTGAAGCAGGCGGTGGTGCTGACAGCGCAGGACAGGAGGGCTGGAGTCCTCTACGGTCTCTTTTCCAACGCCTGGTGAGTCCAGACACACGAGGCGGAACACGTGCGCAGGCTTCAGGCCCTTCAGGCCATGCTCAGCCCTACAGTCCTGCTCTGAACTGGGCTGATGCGGGTCCAAACGATCCCATTTTCTCCTCACGTCTGTTGAGGCTTAAATGTGGATGAACTCCTTTTCAGCGAACGGTTACTGTCTCCAGAAGCAAATATTCAGCTTAAATCCATCCATCTCTGTAGCAGCCTGTCAGTCTGACAGCTGTGCAGCCTCCTGGATGAAGCACGACAGCCCGGAAGAATCCGATTTTCATTCCCCTCAGCTTTGATTAGCTGTCAGATCCACGAGGGGCCGGACGACCACGTGATGGAGGACCGGGTTACAAAAAGGAAGAAAGTAAAATCCAAACCAGTTATTTGAAAACTAGATCAAGACACGCAAGAAACTTGGTTTTGACATTTAAAATGAGCAGGCTCCACTGACCGATAGGGAGTCCTCTGCAAATATAGAACAGAGGGAAGAAAACATGTAATAACCGTCCAAAAGTGACCCAGATGCAGAGGATAGGTGGACGTCTGCAGGGTCCTCGGTCATTGGTCTTTTCTGCCTCTTTCAGGGGCAGAAAAGTGATTTGTGCTTACTCCATCGAAGATATTGACCAGGCCTTCTCCACATCCAAACTGAGGGGCTACAGCAGCCCGTTCATCGGCATTCGCCCCGGAGTGGTGAGGAATTTTCTCTGTTATTTTTCAGCTCACGACTCTGTTTCACTCCAGACGTTTGGAGCTATTTTAGGAAAAAAAAACAACATTAAGCTTTCCTGTACTCAGTCAGCATCGACCGTATCGCTCTTTGCCCAGTGCGTTCGCAAAAACTCGTCTCCAGTGAGCCAAAACGACATCAAGAACCTGGGCGTGATCAGATACCACCCGGAAATCGAGGACGTGATCCGACCTGTGGGAGTGGCTCCGCTCGACCTGCCCGCCGACGACCAGATCACCCACATGGTCGCAGACATCGTGCTGGCGGTCAATGACGAGCACTACAGCGTCCTGTACCTGGGCACAGGTGTGTGTGTGTGTGTGTGTGTGTGTGTGTGTGTGTGTGTGTGTGTGTGTGTGTGTGTGTGTGTGTGTGTGTCGACCCTGATCCTTAAGCATCGTCATAGAATATGTGTGTAAAGTATTTATTTTTTTCTCTTCTTGGCAAAAAATACCAAAAATTGTCCCCCTTAAATCTGGGTCGAACCCATTTTAGCTCTGACATATTCTGTTGATCTCTTTTACACACATGTCTGACGTGTGAAGCACTGATGACTGCTGGGGCCACAGGTGGTTACAGCCGACATCCAGCATCACACAGCCAAGTTTAGTGACCCCCGAACTGGTACCATACGGTGACCAGAGGCCAATCTGGTCAGCCCCGGCTGACTGTTGCTCAACAGCAACTGAGCCATTCCAGTGTAACACAAAGAAACGGCTAAAGAAACGTCTCCAGCACACACTTATGCATCTATCACCATGGAAACTCCCTTTTGTTTCAGTTGACAGGGATAAATGAGGATTGAGAGGGGAACGGGCTCTTTTATCAGCACGGCGAGGTATCAGTGCCTTCAGCTGCACAATCGCAGGCTTTTAATTAACGCTCCGACAGTCGCTGCGACGAGGAAAGTGGAAAAGCGGCAGCGGATCGGAATCAGTGACAGATCCGTTTAGATGATCCTGACTGGCGCTCCGCTGTCCCCTTTTAATCAGAGCACCAAGCCAAGGCGCCATTGGCTGCTGCACGTAGCTCTTCCTCCAAAAATTGCCTTGTGCCTCAGAGAGATCACCATGACAACCATCGCAAGTCACATGCTAAAGTTCACAGGAAGATGAGAGATTATAAAAGGCTCTTTCTTCTCCGTCCGGCAGCACCCGTCATCCGTCAGCGTCTCTGTGTATTTTTATACTAAAGCGGATGAAAGACGCGGCGCGATGCCCCCACTGAGAGCTGCAGGCTCGGGGATGTAAGCAGGGATGGGTCCAGAGTTCTGGCTCCTCATCCTCAGCTTTGAGGAAGGGCAGCGTTTCTGCGCTGATGGCTCCCGTCTCCTCTCAGCTCCATGTTGCGTCAGTGTCACTCCGGGGCACCGCTGACAAATGTTCCCAGCCTCATCAGGCTGAGTCACGGGTGCGTGTGTGGACGGGAGGACTCCAGCAGACGCAGACAGGTCACCCTGATTAATCTGTGGGTTCTATCAGATTAAACCAACCACAGGGGCAGAAACGCTGCGCTGGGGTCCAGGAAAATAGAAGCAGATGTGTTTTCCCGTAGCCTCGGGTCATCATTCTTCCACACTGGTGGAAAATCCAATAAATATTCTCCCTGAAGGTGAGCTGAGAGACACAAGCGCCTCTTTAATCACGGCGCAGGAGAAGGAGGCTGATATTAGTTTGGTCGCCTGGGTAGAGAAGCTCTCAGAGCATCCGTGAAGAAAAAGAGCTGCAAAAAGGGAGAAAATCACCCTCAACAGGGCCTCGATGGGCTCTCCACTAAAGAGCTGCTGGGTTTGGTTGGAAAAGCTGTAATGCTTTCTTCACTAATACTTCAACTGGTAAATGAGCAGATATTTCATGCAATTACGGCAATTATCCAACGCGTCGGTGCTAGATTGTAAACTCAGAGATTTATAAAAAGAATAGTAAGTAATAGTAATAGTAAGACACAGAAAGTCAAACACCAAGTTTGACAAGGTGTCTGAAGCGGAGAGCACTTTGACCCTTTTTGGAGCTATAAAACCGGTGTCGAGTGCCTCTCTTCCCTCCATTTTCTTCTCTGGAGCTCAGAAATCTGCACTTGGAGCCGAGTGAGTCGGCCGTGGGCGCCGTGACGAAGGCACCTTGATGCACCCTTCAGAAAAGTGGGATGACTCATCTTCTCTCATGGCCCCGCCCACAGAGATGTCTGAAGAGACGTCACGTCTACCTCGGACCCAAGCGGAGCTGACGAGCCGTAATCAGATGTTAGCGGGTAGAACGCTCCGGGTTCTAAAACGCTCTAACTGGTCTCAGTGGGACCTCCTCTGAAAGATTCCGGCTGACAGAACCCTGCAGGATCTGACAGAGTTCTTTTCTTTGTGTCTTGATCACCAGCCAGCGACTTGAAATGATTTTGGACGCGTAATAATGAGTTCAGCCCAGAAGGTCGGCTGTGAAGTGTCTCCTGGTATCAGCAGACACTGGGGGTGTTCTTCTGGCAGGGTCAGGATGAACGACCTCCCGGCACACGGGAAAGAAAACTCTGACTTCTGGTCTCAGTGTGAGATCTGATGGAGCTCATCGGAGCAGATGGAGCTGGCGCCAGGCAGGTCGGCGCTATCGGGTGACGGTCGCCTCGTCCTGGCGGTTTAGGAAAAGCTAGTGACTGTCAGAGTGCTGGAACGTTTCTGCCTCCGTCCTCACTCCTGCCACTATTTTTATGTCTGTGTTTAATGGAAGAGTTAAAAATAACTGTAGGTGAAATGAAAGCATCAGGATCAAACCGATTATTCTCTGTTTAGAGGAGAAATGAAGAAGATTTGGGACAGTTTTGGGACAAAAGGTGTCTGAGAATCTGAATGTGCCTGATGGTGGGAGGACTCAGGAGATGGATGAGAGATGAAAGGAGCTGGAGTCTCGTCTGCAAGCTGCCTTTTAGCCGACCAGATGATCAAGGAGGTCGGACGGAGCTGCTGCATCTGCTGCAGCTGCGGGTAAAGAGCAACAAAAGGACCTCAGTCAGAATAATCCAGCCATTCTGCAGGTCTTTGTTGGGGAACAGAGGAGCTCTTTCAGGCAGAATTCATCAGGAGCAAATCTGCAGAGGTGCTGCATCCGTCCCTGCAGCTGCAGTTTCAGCCTTTGTGTCGAACTCGCCTGTGGAGCAGGTCTTTTAATAATTACTGAGGCTGGACCGAACCAACGCCTCCTCCCTGCCTGGGAACCAGATTTGAAACTATATTTGACAGGAACGCCTGCGCTCACAGCCTCTGTGTGCTGGAACATTCTGATAAAGGCAGCTCGTCAAAGTGCAGTCCAAAAGGGATTCGTTAGCAGATTTTATTCTGATAAATCCGCTCTGGGGAAGGAAGGTTTCAGCACCATACGTGCAAAAAAAGCTGAACTAAAACTGCGTTTGAACCGTCTCAGCTGAAGAGCATCTGAAGAGCTCAGTTCTTTTCCCCCTGAGCTGGACTGCTGGATCCGGTTCTGTGATCGGGGTCAGAGCACCACAGCAGATCTGGCTGGTGGAAGCCGCCAAGTCCAACCGCCGCGCTTCTGAGCTGGGCCGAGAACAGAGAGAAAGGCAGAATTTGTTCTTGTGGGAGATCTGCAGGTCGGGCCTGGCTTCCTCTGACACTTGTGTGCTTTGTTCCTGCAGAACAAGGCAAGGTTCTGAAGGTTCTGCACACCAGCGAGGGCGTCTTTCACCATATCCCAGTACTCTCTGTTTCACAACGAAGGACCTGTTCTGAACATGGCCATCGACTCCCAGAAGGTCAGTAACCCTGACCCTGACCCTGACCTTGGCCCTGCCCCTAAACCAGCTCCGTCAGGCTGTAGCCGTCACACCTGAGCGTTTGCTTGAGGGCTTCCGTTTGACTGTCGTCACCTTAAACCCCGCAAATGTGACCTCAAAGACAACCGCAGCTGATTTATATCCGTAATAACGCTGCTGTTATTGAACCCGTTTTCTCAGGGACACCTGTACGTCGGCACGGCGATGGAGGTCCAGCCGCTGCCGCTGGCTGACTGTGGTCGCTATGGCGACACTTGCAGGGAGTGCATCCTCTCCAGAGACCCGTACTGTGGCTGGGACAGGGCCAGGAGGAGGTGCATCGCCATCCCCCCCGGATACAACGTCACCACCGGGTGACGACCGACGTCTGGGCCTGCAGGAACCACCTGACTGAGGCCGTCAGACGCTTGCAATGTTTAAACGTCCATCATCAGTTTAGTCAGTCGTTTCTTTAACTCTTATTGTTTCCATTTTTATCCCCCAACAGGGCTCTGATCCAGAATCTGGACTTCTCCAACTCCTCGGTTTGTGGCGAAGCTGCCGGTGAGTCTTTATCTGCTCTCTCCTCCGCCTGCATCTTAAGCCAGGATAGAAACCTTCACAGTAACCAGATGATTAGCACATTATTGGGCAGCATCCAGAAGCCAGAGGGAGGCTTTATTTTCTGTTTAATGCTGAAAACCAGTTCTGGGAGGTCTGCTGGCTCCATCCAGCACCAGAGATCCTGCTCACTGCTGTCTGAGGGAAAAGACCCTGGTAGAAGGTTCCCAGATGTCTTTAGCCAACATGAGATGAAACAAGCTTTGAGTCCAGGATTTGGCAGCGTGCACTCAGGCCCTGCAGCCCTCGGGCTCCATCCTTGGCTCTGTGACGGAGGTTCAGATGGTCCAGTTTAGCTTCCATGCTGGAGAAGTGGGCGGTACAATGCAGCTTCTCCTCGTCTCCACAGCTCTGAAGCTGCGCCGGACATCCCCCAAAGAGGTGAAGGTGCAGTCCAACACCACCATCTTTCTGCCCTGCCCCGTCCACTCCTTCCACGCCACCTACCGCTGGGAGAAGGACAACTGCATCAAGAATTACCCGTGCATGTTCTCCGGGGACTTCTGCGTCCTGGGGCCGGTGGTGGACACCCCCCTGAGGGAAGGCGTCTTCCGCTGCATGGCCACCGAGGACGGGTTCAAGGTGGAGGTCATCTCCTTCAGGGTGGTGAACGACGGGCCTCTCCTGGCCGCCGGTCTGGGGCTCTCGCTCCTGCTCGCCGTGGCTACTCTGTGGCTACATTAACTGCAGCTAACGCTAATGCTAACCCCTCATCCCGACTGGCTCCAGGAACGACGCGGAGCCGTGTGAGGAGGTTTGGTTCGCAGAGCACTAAACTCCATGGTTGGGTGCCGAAATCACAGCCTTTCTATTTTTGCATACTGCAGTTTAGCGACGATTACGATTGGAGCTTCTAGGTTGACGTGTGTAGGAGTTTCAGTCCTGAACCGACGCGTCTCACAGTCTCCATTCAACCACCGTGAGGTGATTTGCGAACCTTTCCTCTCTGACACATGAAGACAAACATATCGTATGAGTGGGGCAAGAAAAACGCCAATACCAGGCCAGTTGTTTTCGCCATTTCTTCTTTTCGGACTCGTCTTAATTGTGCTTCAGTGTGAATATATAAACCTTTAATCCTCATCTGATCATCCCTCCTGTAGAGCTCATCAACGCTTAGATGAATGTCTGGTATTGAGATTTTAAAAGCCTTAAAACTTCTGGGACATTAACTCCTAAGCACAATTTTGCAGGCAGGCAGGCAGGCAGAGCGCTGCAGCCTGGGCTGGACGCGCCGCTGCCATGGCTGCAGCTGCGTCCAACAGTGTCGCTGGGAGAAAGTGTTAGCTTTTTGACAGGAAGTGGGCGGCTGGGCGCGAGCTCATCCTGGAACATCACTGTGTCTCCTCCTCAGACGAGGCCGCTCCTTGCATCCTTTTTTTTAGGAAGACGCTATCAGACACCATTGTTACACCTTGTTCACAGCTTTGTCTGCTGCTTTCCCTCCTCTTTAAACACACTCACCGTCTTTTCTCCTCTAAGAGCTCCAGAAACAAACACTGTTGCGTAATCTGGGTAGAAAAAAAAACCCAACTTCCAGCTTAGCTAATGTTAGCCATAAAAGCTTCTCTGCTGTCAAAAAAGCTCTAATCGAGTAAAGAATCCAAAAAATCCTTTTGGGGGTTTTTTCTGTCACATCTCTGAGTCACAGAGGAGTGAAGAGGAGTAATTCTGCTGCAGATGCCATCAGATTCCTTTCAAAGTGTGAACAAGGTGCTAAACAAGCAGCGTTCATTAGGGCTCATCCTCACACAGGCAGAGGGATCGTTGTAGGATCAGGTTTTGTAGTTCGCCAGGCTTGTACGTGAATCTGTGAAGTGTGTCGTCCGTCGTTGGTCTGCAGACGCTGATTTTCCCTCATTGCTGCCAGCAGAAGCCAAACGTTGACTCCGTTGTTGGGCTTTGACGTCAGAACACCAGAAAACCCCTTTTTTACCTTCATGCTGTGAAACGAAGCGACGCTTCGCCGACAAACATGACCGGGCCAAATCTGAGCGCCACTCCAGAAGCAGACGCTGAGCCGAGCGTCGAGCCTCCTGTGGTGATGAATTATGCAGAGGATTAGCGTGATCTCCGGAGCTTCATCACTCTGGGACGTTAGGTAAAGCTGCCTTAGCCGAGCTGCTCGAGCACCATTCCTCACAAGGGAGCCTCTTCCTGAAAGTTGTAGATTCCTCAGTTCAGGTGCTGCTGCGACTGGCTGGTAGAGACGTTGCTCTGGCCTCCGCCCCTGACCCCTTGACCCCTTGACCCTCCCGTGCCGGTTCCAGGATCAAAATTACTGTCCCTCGGTCCAGGCTCGTCACCGTGTCTGACACACCCGCTCGGCTCGCTTTAATGAAGCTTCTGTTATCTTTTCTGGGCATCTGTTGCCGTCAGCTCGGTCCCACGCAGGCTAATCTCCTTGGAAGGGGGGCGCTTGCTTTGCCTTTGGGAAGCCCCCAGAGGATCGCGCTATCTGGCTGCTAATGAACCCAGGTCGTCCGGGCGGAGCAGCTCGCTTATCTGGAGTTTTCAGTGTCGATATCCAACATGTGCATCCAAGATTGTGTCTTGATAAATATGATTTTTAAACACCAGACTAAATGCTAATATATATATAAATCAGATTTATACTGGTGCCCTACCAGTCTGAGGCCATCTCTAACATGTATTTTCAGATATTTAGCGCATAAAATTCATGTAACGGTTCCATATAAACATGTGTTCCCCTCACCATGTGCAGTGAAAATGAATAAAAGAGGTCTAGAAAAGAAGGATTTGTTGTATTTCTGAGTTTGTGGACCTGCGGATTTAAAGTGAGAAGTTTAAAGGACAGCTGTGACAAACTGTCCTCATGAACAAACACTAATCTCACACAACTGGGTGAAACCATTGTAGATGCAGATTTTCAGCTGTTTCAAACTTGTTTGCTCCTCTTCATCAGCGTCCCTCACCCGCTGGGATCTGCACCTGTGTAATTGCCCAGCGTGTTCGGGCTGCCTCGCCCCACCTGGGGACTATTTAAACCGGCCTCCTGCTGGGCTCTGATGAGCTGAGCGCGCTGTGGGCTGAGCTCCACGCTGGTCTGTCTTGATTTCGCTTTGGTTGGGGTTTTTTTGTTTTTGTTTTTTTAGCAGTTTAAGTGTCAGAAACAGTCGCCTGTCACAAACAGCCGTGTGTTCAGGGTGTGAGGCTGTTTTTGTGAGACCTAAACCACTGATGAGTGGAAATGAGCCAATGAGCACCAAACAGTGAAAAATGAGAGACGGTCAGTCGCAGTTTGAGGACAGTACAACAAGCACCTGGAGCACATTCAGAGTCCACCTGGTAAAACCTGCTCTGATGGAGGTTTCACCAGTCCTGATGTGGGAGGAAGGGGGAGGGAAGTGTGTGTGTGTGGTGTACGTGTACGAGCTGCTGACAGATGAGCACATCCTCTCTCCCCTGTTTGGTTCAAGTGCCGTCCAACTGTCACAGAATCATGTCAGAGTCCACAGCTCGCGTCCCTGCTGGAGGACATCCTGGTTCCAGGGGTCAGAAACCCTCACCGCCACCTTCATCGCTAAACTAAAGAACTGTGCTTGGATAAATGGTGTCTATTTCTGCCCTGGCTGTCCTCTCAGCCTGGACTTGATGAACCACATTCCAAACCTTTGGGTGCTGAAGTCATCGTCCCCCTCCCAACCCTGAGCTCTGCCATCTGAATTCTAGTAAGTCCAGACTGAGCCCACGAGCTAACCAGTCTTTGTCGGAGAGTCGTGGAGGTTCAGAGGAAGGAAAAACAGACTTTGGTTTCAAAGGCGCCGCCTTTATGAACCATCCTTATCTGAGCTTGCTGAACTGGTTCTGGCAGAAGACGCAGTCCAAGTCCGTTGTTTCCTTCAGCATCACAACAAGAAGTCCTATTGTCTGGATCCCTCGTTAGTCCTTATCTCACCTGGCAAGATTGTCCAACACCTCAAATCCTAATATTTTCAAATGGCAGGAAAAGGGTTCCATTAAAATTACATCCCCCCCCCCTTTTTTAAACTGGATTTGGTACAACCATTGTTCTGCAGTTATCAGACACACACACACACACACACACACACACACACACACACACCGCTGTGTTCCACTACAAACAGAAACATATTGAACCCAGAAGGTAAATGAAGAACTTTATGTTCCCTTTGCTGCTTTTTTCACTATTTTTTTCAACATGAAGGGATTTAAAGTCTTGCTATGTTGTATTGTTCAGCAGTTTTACTCAAACTCCAGCACTTTTTTACTTGAGCTCCTGGTGCGTAACAATGTCCAGTGTTTAAGAACCTGTGTGTGTGTGTGTGTGTGTGTGTGTGTGTGTGTGTGTGGTGTGTGTGTGTGTGTGTGTGTGTGTGTGTGTGTGTGTGTGTGTGTGTGTTCTTAAACTTTTGATTAGAAAAACAAGCCCGCCCCTGCCCGAACATTCGGCAGGGGTCGTTGCTGGACTTGTTTGATCTTAAATGTTCATGCGCACTCACTTTCTGAAAAACACACACCCTCTCTGGCTGCGCTCATGCTTGAGTCATTCCTCTCTTTCACAACCTAAAAACATGTTGTTCAAAGCAAAACAGACTCACTGCTGTCAGCTCATCTCCTGGTAAGGTCAGCCTCTCCCTTTCTTTGACTTCTGCCTCATTATTTTAGAGGGGAAAATGCCTCCGACTGAGGCTGTTGTTGCTTTTTGGCAAAATCTGCTGCGTTACTCTTGGGGGGCGGGGTTTTTCTTAGCTTGTAGAAAACCAGAGATGTCAGTGTTTTGTGGAAAATGTGACATTCATCTACAGAACTCTTGGGCTCTGATCTGACCTCTAAACTCCTAGTTTGTCTGGTGAAACGCCGCCTAAATTCCCTGCTATTATATTTGTTTTTACCGTGGCAAAAATTAAACAAGAAAATGCTGTAATTTGGCAGATTTGAGACCGAGTTGACTCAGAATGTTGAGTGAAAATCCGGAGTGGCTTCATTTGTCTAATATTCGAAATGCCCTCTGCTGTCGTCATGACATTTTCGGGTAACTTTGCTGTCTCGTTTGGGTAACGGAGTTCTCACAACCTCCTGACAGACACGATCACCTGAGCCTGAAGGCTCCTCTGATGGCTTCTCTCATAGCTTCATTCCTTCATCCTGTTCTCACATGTTCAGACCTCATTAAAGTCAAACCAGACCTGATCACTTTTGACATCTTCAGTCCAGATTCACACGCAGATCAGTCACATTTTGAGGAATGAAAAGGTTCTAAACGGTCTCACACCCAAACCTGGACATGAGCTGATCACCAATATCAACATTTGTTTTTCACCAAGTGAATCCAACAGCGTTTGTGAGTGAGCAGTTTCTTAACTGGGTCACTTTTCACAATTTCCTGTCAGGTCTCAAAAAAGATGAGGACCGCCAACTTTATCCTGCAGGGTTTTTTTTTTTTTTTTAACTGAGCTGGTGTTCAACACAGGCGAACCACAAAACAAGATATTAATGTGAACCAAGAAGAAATTATGTTTCCCAGGAGACAGATGAGAACTGGAAGAATCTGGTCAACATAGCAGGCAAAGTTGATCAGTTTCCAAGAATCGCCTCAATGATCTCTCTCTCTCCCACACACACACACACACACACACACACACACACTGAGGGATCGTGTGTGTGTTTTAGTGGAAAGACAAATGACTGTTGGACAGAATAAATGAGGTGAATCAACAGATGAGAGGTAGATAATTGATAATAAAAATCCAATCAGGCAGCAGCAGAAACATCCAGATGTTTGATGAATGAACAGACATAAACGTGCCGCGTTTGGCTCTGAATGCACCTTCTGGCAGCCTGAATGTCAAAAAAGAGCAGTTTGCTACCAAACATTGACTCCTGTGCAAATATCAGCCTGGACCTCTGAGCTTGCCCTCCCGAGGGTGAGATGGCCGGAGGTGGTTAGTGAGGAAACCCTGGAAAGGTGCTTCCAGGTGGAGAATTAGAGGTCTGGACTCAGCAGGAGGTGTGAGGTTCTGGTCTGGTTACATCCTCAGGACCCAGAGAGCCTCAGACATGGAACAGGTCTTCGTCTGGACCGCGTGGCCTCATTCCCAGAACCTCCGCAGCATTCTCTGTTTTGTGTGTCAAGAGAGCTAAAGTCAACATTTCTCCACCTGCCAGCACTTCCTCCATCCCTCCATTGTTAGCGCAGCGTCAAACACTCACTCCTGCGAGCTGCTGGCTGGCTAATAATTAGGTCAGCGGATGATCGAGAGCCTTCTCACAGGTTTCTGTGTGAGAGGACAGGCCCTTTCATCCTCCTCACCTGACACATGTCAGATTAAATCCTTCCTGCTGCAACACTCGCTGAACTGGGTCCGAGCTGAACGCCATCATTGCAGTCGGGCTTTCCGAAGGCCGTCTCTGGCACATGGCAAGAAGCCAATATTTCCCTTCCACACGTGTTGTTGGAGCTTTCCGGCTCACAGCTGCGCCACAACAGAGATAAACTCACCTGGAAAAACAACCACGTTTAGTGTGTGTACGCACGTAGACGGCGAGGCATGCTAGTTTACGACTGTGTGACCTCCTGATCATAAACACTGTCATCGTAAACGCTGACGGTCTAATGAAGCACAGCTGTTTTGGACCAACGTGCACCATGAAGTGGAGAAGTTCCGCCGATGAATTCCTGTTAATTAGAGCGGACACACGGAGTTGGAGCAAAGACGTTAGGGTTTAAAGCCCTACCAGACATGTTAATGTGAAACCAGGTGAAGGTCGTGAACTCAGAGAGGAATGTGGGTTAGTAACACACTGCTTCAGAGGAGACGAATGCCCGCAGCTACTGGCGGTCGTGTTGCTACCAAATACCAGAGCTGATTAAAAACCAGCAAACCCCCCCGAAAGTACCAGGCTTCATTTAAAACGATGAACACATGAACCCGTGTTGGTCCACAAGGTTAGAAAAGAAGTTGTTGTTGCTAGGATACCTGTCCGAGTTGGACACGGCTCAGGGTATTTTCAGAGCTTTCTCTTCCCAAACAGGCAGTTTAGCCGACACTTTGTAAATCATTACATTTCGAGTGAAACTAAATTTCAGTTTTTCCCACCGAGCGCACACAAATGTTATTAGAAGCTGTCAAACATTAACTAATCTCACACGTGCATATAAAAACAACTGTGACACACAGAATTATCCCTGAGCGGAGCTAAGACAGTGTAATTAAGGTGGATATCCCAGACGAGTGTTTTAATGATCGTTGCCCAGACAACGGCTGGGTTGTCGTTGGCGCTGAGTCCTTCAGGTTCTCACCGGAAGACGCATGAACAGACGTGTGTGTCAGAAGATGGAATAGATGCTTCACCGCTGCGGTGCTGCTTTACAAAACTGGTCGTGACGTGCACACCTTGAGGGCACATATTTGATGTTGACTGGAATCACCACAAGCTGCTTATAATGTGACTAAGGCTAATGAGCCTTTTTCTAAATATTCCAGGTGAATTTTTATTGAGTTCAATTAAAGTTAATCTTATATTAGTCAAGCTGTTTGCCAGAGATGGTGAATGTGCCCTTGTCCTTCAGCAGTGTGTTCAGTTTGTCACATATTACCTTTAAATACACAAGGGCAGCTAAACAATTGCCATATCAGATCAAACAAACATGGTTTAACAGGAGACATAAAGTTTTATGGCTCCTGCACGTGAGGATGGGCTGTTGAGCAGCGCTATATAAACAATCTGAGAGGGCTGATTTTTAAAATCTGCGTTGAGGCTGGAAGCAGCAAACTGAAGCCTGAGGGTGAGCGAAGTGAACCGTGGCGCTCCAGGGGATTATGGGTCTGGGCCAGCATCAAGATGGTGGTTCTGAGCAGCTCTGTAGCCTGAGAGCAGCTGTGTGTGTGTGTGTGTGTGTGTGTGTGTGTGTGTGTGTGCGTGTGTGTGTTTCAAGGTTTGTGTGTGTGAGAGAGATAGAAAGACAGGGACTCTTCACTGCTTGAAAAAAAAGGTGCCAAATAGACGCAAGGCCAACAGAAATGTAACAATTGTGCTTTTCCTGCTGACGCAACATTTCCTTCTGTTGTAATTCTACGTCAGCTCTTTTAGTGCACGAACGCTTTTATGTTTCTACGTTTATCACCTAGGAGAGGTCTTACTGGAATCAGAGGGCAGTGATCAGATTACTTGTAATCAGAATACAAGATCACACCGTAACGATTAGGCCCGGTTGTACGCACTGTCAGCTGTTACTTTAAAATTTATTGATTTTTTTTAAATTGTTTTTAACCTTTGTTCGTAGTTGGATGGGGAAGACACAATGCAAGCGTTAACCCCTGCTTTGTTTTTTAGAACGCCCTTACTCAAGATGATTTGCATATTTCTCCACTTTGGCGCTCTTGTGGTTGGGGCGCTCACATCCGTGACGCCACCTCCCCCCTCCACCACTGATGCCAGATTGTGCCGCGTCTTCAACTCAGGCCGCTCTGCAGACTGTGTGGGAAGGCAGCTGGAAAGTGTCCCTTGGAGACACCTTCCATCCAGCCTGGAAGAAATCGATCTGTCCTATAACAAACTTCAGGTCATCCAGGCTGAAGACTTCTCCCACTTCCCCAAGCTCCACAGTCTTAGTCTGAAGTACAACAACCTTTCACACATCTACAGCGATGCTTTTAAAAACAACCCTGGACTGGAGGTCCTTGACATTTTCAACAACTCTCTCCTGGAGATTCCTGCAGCAGCCCTGGCTCCTCTTTTGAATCTTAAAAAACTCTATATGTCCAATAACCTGTACAAAAACGCGACTCTGGCTGACACGTTCTCCACCTTTGTTGGTCTCCAGACTTTGTCGCTTGGTGGACCGCTGGTGGAGGGTCTGAAGAAAGAGGATTTTCAGCCTCTGAAGAACATCCGCCTGCAGGAATTTGCCATAAAGTGTTCATCCAACTTGATGTACTATGAGCCCGGAAGTTTGAAGGTCGTTCAGACGCAGAAGTTGGGGTTCGATATGGCCATCGACCAAAGGCCGAAGGCTCTCATTGACATGTTGGGTGACATTGCCAACAAGACTTTTATCGCCATCCAGATTCGAAATCTTTTTGAGTTCATGTACTACACAGGTGAGCAGGACATCTTCCAGGGTTTACAAAGGGTCCGAGCTTATCAGCTGATCTTTCACAGAGGTAAATTTAACGAGAACCTTCTCAGGATGGCTCTGTTGAACCTGAAAGCCATCAAAAGGTTGAGGTTCCAGTACATTGATTTTGCCCGATCACCAACGTTTGTGGACAACGGGGAAGCCTCCAGCATCACCAACCTGGATCTGGACAAACTGGATCTTTGGTAAGCTTTTGATTACTCAGCCAAACCATTGTCATTGATGCCATTGGATGTCATGTCTACTGTCCAAGTAAACAGGTAAACTTTCTTTTTGTAGGTACATTAGCAATCCCGATGTGCTGCGATTTGACTGGCGCTTCACCTGGTTTAACAGAATCAAAAGTATCTCTATTCAGTATGTGTACTTCAACTCGGTGCCTTGCGACTCCTGGGTGGAGATGAAGGAGTTGACAGTCCTGGATGTGTCCAATAATCGGCTAACTGATGCGTATGTCTTCAACCAGCTGTGCAATTACAAGGGCACTGCACCAAATCTGCGGCTCTTCAACATGAGCACCAATGAATTGACCAGCTTGAAAGACCTTTCCCTTCTGACCAAAGAGTTCCAGCAGCTGCAGGAGATGGATCTGAGCCGCAACAAACTGGGATCGGCTGCAAAAAGTCTCAACTGTGTCTGGCAAAAAAGTATCACTCGCTTTATTGTCCACCACAATAACTTTGAGAGCAGTGCCCTCCATTGTCTGCCCACCTCAGTGGAGTTCCTGGACCTGTCCTTCTGCGAACTCGACCAGCTGGACATGCAATACTTTTCAAAGACAAGCCAGCTGAAAGAGCTCCACCTGAGTGGGAATAAAATCAAGTACATCCCATCAAAGTGGGAGAGCCCGTCGTTGTGGTCACTCAGTCTGGACGGGAACTCGTTTGGTCTCATCAGCACGGAGTCCTTTCAGGACATGCCTCTTCTGTCTTATCTGAGGGCAGGAAATAATCCATATCACTGCACCTGTGAGCTCCATGCTTTTGTCCAGGAAACCATCACCAAAGATAAGATTAACCTGACAGACTGGCCTTGGAACTACAAGTGTTACCATCCAGAGCCGCTGCTCAACACGGTCATT
>CAAE01013693.1:2453-16715 GCA_000180735.1 Tetraodon nigroviridis
GTATTTGTTCTTAAACCCGTGTGTGTATCTGTGTGTGTGTGTGTGTGTGTGTGTGTGTGTGTGTGTGTGTGTGTGTGTGTGTGTGTGTGTGTGTGTGTGTGTGTGGTCAGGAGGGCTCCACGGACAGCCTGATACGAGGCGGTGCAGAGCTGACAGCGCTGCGCCTAGTCCCCAGACGCTCCTGCAGCGGGGCCCTGCTGCTGGATGACGGCACCAGAGCCCCCGGAGGACCCGGAGGACCCGGAGGACCCGTCCCCCCCACGGTGGGCCCCTCTCTGGAAAACAAGAATTCAAAAAAGAAAAGGCAGATTATAGTAGAAATAATGATGGGATTGGGTTGACAGCTGCAGCTGCAGGCTGGCGCGCTGGTCCCAGGTGGTGTGCTGGCCCTCCTGGAGCTCTGCTCCGGGTCAGAGGAACCAGCTAAAGGCTCAACATCCGCGCTAGCCTTCGGTCTTAGTTTGCTTGACTTCCTCCTTCTCGAACAGCTACATGGCCTCACGCCTGCTGTTGTGTGTAAGGTGCAAACTATGGAAGAGGAGCAGCAGGCTGAGCGTGATGGAGTCAGACGATTGTTTCCTTGCAGGAGCCTCGGACGCAGAAGAGCAAGAGCAACAGGAAGAAGAGGTGAGAAAGGAAGAGGGTGAAAGGCGGGACCGTGATTGTGTGTCAGCCAGGGGGAACGTCGGCCCCCAAGCAGCTCCTCCATCACCGGTCCCAGCGCTGCCCCACTCAGGCTGTTCCTGCTCTTCTGTGCGCAGCTGAAAAGCCTTCCAAGCGTCTGCTAACCCTCCGGTTTGGCCCCTGTGTTGTCCGGAAGCAGCAGACGGACGGAGGAAAAGCTGTAGTCTAACCTCTGAACACACAGCACCTTGGGGAAACGCGTCTCTGCATGTCTTTTCTCTTTTCCAATTTATTTCCAGAAGCCATATTTCCAAATCAGCCTCGGCTCACGAAGCTCTCGGTGAGCCCCACGACTTGCTCCGCACACGCGCATGTACACGCGCACGTACACGCCTGGTATTCAGACTGTTTCCACAGGGGCCCGGAAGATCAAAGCCAGAACAGAAAGTAAAGAGCGGACAGGAAGGCGTGGGTCCAGGAGGAGGAGAAAGGGAAAGGCTACGTCAAACCAGGTGTGAATCCCCGGAAACGATCACCTGTTCACAGCTTCTCGGGAGGACACGTTAGCATGCTAGCTGAAGGGGCCTCGGAACCCTTTCTAACCAATCAAGCTGACAACCCTCTACATTTGGCCGATGGAGAAAGGATTTTAAAGGCTCTGCGGGCCGGATTAAATAGTTCATGGGGCCACATGTGGCCCTCGGGCCTCAGTTTGCCCACCTCTGATGTAGGCTAATGGATTACAGACCCTAATTTGGATTGAGAATAGTTCAGGTCTGATTGGCGTGGGATTATGCACTTCCGTTTATTTATTTTAATCTCTTAGTATAAGCGTAGTGACACATTCCTGATGTTTTTAATTTACATCTGTCTGCTTTTTTCCTGCCAGGGCCCTGATGGGGGGAAACCCGGGACTGAGAGCCAAGCAGACAACAGCTCACAGACGGGCAACTTCCCAGGAAGCCTTTCCCATGAGCAGAGGGCCTCGAGTAAGAGCCGCCCTAAAAGAGGTCTAAGGGCCAATATTTACGAACGAATGGTTCTGTTTGTAGAAAATGGACAGCGGCAGTAGCAGTTTTTGATGAGAAACCCCAGAAAAGATGAGGGGATTTTCAGAAACTGTTCCTCTAGACCAGGGGTCGGCAACCCAAAATGTTGAAAGAGCCACATTGGACCAAAGAAACAAAAAACAAATGTGTCTGGAGCCGCAAAAAATTAAACGCCTTATATCAGCCTGATAATGAAGGCAACTCATGCTATATGTATCTATAATAGCTACATTAGCCTACTAGCAAAATGACTAAGTTGGCTACAAATACATCATGAGCTTTCGTGATGAAATGTTTATTTTCCCTGCAGTGCATCCAGAATGACGCACCACGTGACTACCATGTTGTATGACGCCGCCTCAAGTTTAACTCCATTACAATATTAATGAATTATGTTTCATTGCTTTGATGAAATTAATTAATTCCGATTTTTGATGTCATTTTTAATTTGAGGATTCGAAAAAACAACAACAAAATGGAACGTGCATCACGTGACCCTGATCTGGGCCACAGAGTGCAATCAAACGCAGCCTGCATTTACAGAGATCAAACAGCAGATGGCGCAAAATCTCCGTTGACAGAATTGCTGAAATGTAAAATTTGTTCTACACATTTTTACAGCATTGGGAAACGTTAAGAATGTTTGTGTCATGTTGGTCCTCCTACCGAAACCAGATTAAAACTAAAAACATATTTCCCTCCCCCATCTTTTTCCATTTTCAAACATTTTTGAAAAAGCTCCAGGGAGCCGCTAGGGCGGCGCTAAAGAGCCGCAGGTTGCCCACCCCTGCTCTAGACCTAGATCTGGAAATGGGTGCATATTTAAAAGGTGAAGCCTCCCTGTTTGATTCATAGCGGCCCCCGCTTGTGTTTGTACCTCAGGCTGTGTGACGGTGGAGTCCAGCGTCTCCTGTGAGCAAGCGCGGGGCCTGGGGGGCCAGAGCTGGCCCCAGGGGGGCTTCTGTGGCAGGGCCCGCGTCCACACCGACTATGACCCCAGCCCCTATGACACAGAGTCCCTGAAGCTCAAGGTAACGTGCCAGAGGTTGACAACCGTGGGGCCCCCCAGGGTGAGGGGCCCCTAACGAGGTGAAAGGGGGGCTGGAAGAGTGAAGGGCTGCTCTCTCCTCCTCTCTAGATCGGGGACGTCATCAGCATCATCAGTCGGCCTCCGATGGGCATCTGGACGGGCTTGCTGAACAACAAAGTGGGCAACTTCAAGTTCATTTACGTCGACGTGTTGTTGGAGGAGGAGGAGGAGGAGGAGGAGGAGGAGGAGGAGGAGGAGGAGGAGGCAGACAAGCTCAGACCTCCTCCTCCCCCAGCGGTGCTGGAGTTGCTGCAGATCCTGAACCTGGAGGTGAGGAGCAAGCCCACAGTCTTCTCAGAAGGAAGAGCGTTTGTCAGCCAGAGGGGGGGGGGGGGGGGGGGGGGGGGGGTGGGGGGAACTGAACCCCCCTTAACCCTCCTTTTTTTTAACCCCTTTAATTTTTTTTTTTTTTTTTTTTTTTTTCTTTTCATGCTCTTCTTATTTTAAATTTTTTTTTTTTTTATTTTTTTTTTTTTTTTTTTTTTTTTTACTTTTTCTAATTGTCCTCTTCCATTTTTTTTTTTTTTTTTTTTTTTTTTTTTATAATAATAATAACCCCCCCCCCCTTCATCACCACCTCCTTTTGAGGAAGGCCAATAAGGAAAAAAAACAATAACTTTTAGCTCTAAATCTCTTAAAATTTTTTATAAAGGGGTTAATATTTTTTTTTTATTATAATAAAAAAATAAATTTTTTTTTTTTTTTTTTTTTTTTTTTTTTTTTTTTTTTTTTTCTTTAAAACACCGCACTATTTACAAACTTTTTTTTTTTTTTTTTTGTTTTTTTTTTTTTTTTTGGGGGGGGGAAACCCGGACCGGGGGGGGGGGGGGGAGCCCCCAGGGGGGGGGAAAAGGAGGGGGGGGGGGGGCCAGGGGGGGGGCCCCCCCCCTGGACGTGTCGGGGGGGGGGGCCCCCCCCCCCCCCCCCTCACCGAGGCCGGGGGGGGGTACCCCCCCCCCCCCCCCTCACCGACGCCGCGTACCTCAGCAGGTTTCCGGAAGACCCCAGAGTGAAGCTGCTGTTGAAGGGGACACTCAAATCTGCACACAAACACTTGCAGATCCAAAATGGCCTGTTTGGGATTTAATCCAGACTAACACTCTGACAGTGAGGGCCTGAGCCGGAGGCTTTTTTCAACTAGACGGCAACTTTCTGATTTAAAACGGTAACCGGAAGTAGATCAAACCGAGATCACCTGGGGTGGGTGTAGCAGCTGGTTGATGGTGCTAGCATGTATCTCCTGACCTGAGAGCGCGGGTGGCTGTTCTTGCCGTCTGTGCAGGACTACGCTTCTGCCCTGTTGCCCCTGGGCCGCCAGACGGCGGAGGACCCGCCGAACCCGCAGAGGAAACCGCTGATGGAGCTGAGCAGGCAGGACGCCGAGCGCCGGTGCAGGCTCCTGGCGGCAGCTGAGCACCTGCGCGCAGGTTGGCTGGCCAGGCGGACGGCGCTTTGATCTGCAGGAAAACGTGGCCGGAAAGATGACGGTGTTCCCAAACAAAGCTTTTTAAAGCTCCTCCTCGTCTCCCTGAAGAAGGGATTACGATCCACTTCTAAACTCTGACTGACATTCGCCAGTTTCACGCCCATCCGGCGGCATCTCGTGCATCGTAAATCGTTTCCGTATTTAAAACCTATCCAGTCGCCGAGGCTCTTGCCGTCTTCAGCAGTACAGATTCAAACTCTGATGCACCTGGATGCCTCTGACTGGGTCGTCCTAAGGTTCTCCCGTGTTTGTTCTGGCTGCAGGTGATCGGAGGGCGTGGAAAGAGCGTCCGCCTTCCCGCCATGTCCAGGAGGAGGACAGCGACTGTCCCAGAGACTCGGGCTGCTTCATCTCATCCGAAGGTCTGGACAGCAAAGAGGAGCCCGAGCCGCTGACCGACCCCGCGTGTTCTTGATTTCCCATCCGCCACATGCAGATGAGGACCACTTTGAAGAAAAGCGTTTTATGATGAACCTGTTGGCCGCAGATTTAAAGGATATCGTTCGATTGTCGCTGTCCTCAATTTATTTTTTCACTCTGAACCATACAGTTCTTGTTTTCCATTTTAAAGCCTTTATTTCTCAACTTTACATTTTTCTGCAACGTGTCTGATGCAATTTTTCTGGTTTTCCATCTCATTTTTACAGAATTTAGTGTGTGCGTGTTTTTGCAATAGAATACAGTGCAAGTAATGCAAACTGTATATTTAAAAGTGTTATTTTTGCGATGCGTGTCAATGTGGGAGAAAGTCTGATCAAGTGAAGCTAAAAAGTATATTTTTGAACTAAAGTCATTTAACGAAGTATGGCTTTTTGTGAAATTATTCCACAAATCAGTTCATTGCTCAACATATGCTTTCACGTTTTGTCAAAGCAAAAAATTGTTCAGGATTTCTTTGCTGGTGTTGTTTTAATTATTTGAAAGGTAAACTTCCAAACGCGTCAGCGTTTGACTGTCTTGGCTCTTTCTGATTGGCTGAAAACGCGGAAGCGCTGCGGTTTGGCGTCTTCGTTGAGCTTCGCGGGGGCTGCTGGGAAATGTAGTAGCAGAGTCAGGCGCGCGCGCCATCTCTGAGGCCGGCGCGCCGCGGTGGGACTACATTGCCCAGCATGCACCGCGAGGCAGCGCGGTTGACGTGTGTTTGGCTCGCGAGCTGGAAACTTCCTGTCGCTCGCCGCTGCGCCGAGCCTACGCGCAGGCCGTCCCCGCTCCGGTAGCTGTTGTCCACACACCTGTGACCGCGGTCCGCGGCGCGGCCATGTCGGGGCAGATGACGATGTTCGGTAAGTCGAGCGGCTCGGCCTCCTTCGGACACGCGCCCGCGCTCAGTGCGACGTTCGCTCGCCGCAGGTTCGGCCGTCCTGGCCCTGTTCCTGGCGGGCTACCTGGGCCAGCAGTACCTGCCGCCGCCCCAGCCCAGAGTCATCGGCCTGGACCTGGGCACCACCTTCTGCTCGGTGGGCGTCTTCTACCCCGGCAGCGGGGAGGTGGAGGTGCTGGCGGACGCGGAGGGCCGGCGGAGCATCCCCAGCTGCGTCTCCTTCACGGCCGCCGCGGTGCTGGTCGGACACGAGGCGGCCGAGCAGGCCGACAGGAACCCTCGGAACACCATCTACGACGCCAAGCGCTTCATCGGGAAGCTGTTCGAGCCGGGGGTGCTGGAGCGCGAGGAGCGCGCGCTACACCCTTCGAGGTGGGCAGTGCACGAGCGGCACGCGCCACGTCCGGCGGAAGCTCCACGGCCGTGCCCGGTTTCCGGTCTGTGTTGCAGGTGATCAACAGGAACGGAAGCGCGGAGTTCCTGGTGTCCACCAACCGCAGCTTCGGCGTCAGCCCGACGTTCGTGGGCTCCCGGCTGCTGCTGAGGATGAGGAGCATGGCGGAGCGGCGGCTGGGCGCGCCGGTGCACAAGGCCGTCGTCTCCGTGCCCGCCGACTTCGACGAGCGCCAGAGGAACTACACCGTCAAGGCGGCTCAGCTGGCTGGTCCGTGCTCCTCCTCCGCTTCCTGCCACCGGCCCACGAGGCCACGCCTCCGCGGCGCTTCTCTTTGCCAGGCTAACAGCTAGCCTGCGCGTGGCGGCGGGATAACAGCCTTTGGCGTCCCCCTGCAGGTCTGGAGGTGCTGCGGGTGATCAGCGAGCCCACGGCGGCGGCCATGGCCTACGGCGTGCACCGGGCCGAGGTCCTCAGCGTGCTGGTGGTGGACCTGGGAGGAGGGACGCTGGACGTGTCCCTGCTCAGCAAGCAGGGAGGCATGTTCCTCACCAGAGCCATGGCAGGTGCGGCCCCGCTAGCGAGGAGCTACCTGGGCTGGAGGCCAGCGCCCGGTGGTTCACCGCCAGGCGCTGTGGCTGTGTGTCCCCGCAGCAACAACCAGCTGGGGGGGCAGGACTTCAGCCAGAGGCTGCTGCACAACACCACCGAGCGCATCCGGCGGGAGCTGGGTAGCGCCCCCACCCTGGCCGAGGACCTCCACCGCCTGAGGCGCGCCGTGGAAGCGGCCAAGATCCAGCTGACCTTCCAGCCCAGCGCCGCCATCAGGGTGCCGCTGCAGCTCCGAGGCTCCCAGGGCTCGGCCGGCGCGGCCCCAGTCCTCTTCCAGACCGTGATCACCAGGCAGGAGTTTGAGGAGGTCAACCAGGACCTCTTCCAGAAGATCCTGGCCCCCGTCCAGACGGTCCTGGTCGAGGGCCACCTGGGAGAAGCAGGACGTGGACGAGGTCGTGCTGGTGGGGGGCTCCACCAGGATCCCGGCCATCAGGAGGCTGATCGCACGCTTCTTCGGGAAGGAGCCCAACACGTCGGTGGACCCCGACCTGGCGGTGGTGACGGGCGTGGCCATCCAGGCCGGGATCATGGGGGGGCTCCTGGCCCCTGCAGGTCAGCGCCATCGAAATCCCCAACAGGCACCTACGGAAGACCAACCACAGATAGGCCCCCTCCGGCGGCCGACTTGGATCTTCCGGCGGCAGCTGTGGGAGGCGTGGCCACACCTGGGGAGGTGTGGTTGGACCCGCCGTTTGCCAAAGCTAACCCGCTGCAGCTGGTACGGCACCAGTGCGGGCGCCTGAGGGCGTGGTGGGCGGCTGAGGCCCGGGGGCCCCGGCCGCTCCTCCTGCGGCGCTGCTGTTAGCCGCCTCTTAATTTATGGAAAGCTCGCTCTCATTACGCTACCTATTTATTGGCGTTGGCGGCGTCGCCGCCTTTGTCTGTTTAAATGCAACCTCTGTTCACCTCTGCGGACAGAGGGGGCAAGCTGAGGCCCGGGGGCCACAGGTGGCCCGGGGAACGCTTTGATCGGGCCCGCAGAGCCAGTAGTTGGACCAGGCTCTTCAGAGCGTTTTCTTGGTCAGCTGTGCGTCCAGCAGGGTTGTTGGCTAACCTCCCATCCCCCCGCTTTCATCCAGACGTACCACCTGACGTGGCCCTTCAGGCTGAGCCTCTGCTACGTTAGCGGCCCTCGCCTGCTGACCTGGTGTCTGAGGTCCCCGCGGATGCAAACGGCTTTAGCCAGACCCGTAGCCTTGGTTACAAGGAGCCTGTGTCACCTGTCCTGGATCATGATCTCATGATGGAGCACCAGGTGACACAGCTGGGTCACATGATCTCTCCCGATCACAGCCAAGGTCAACGGACATAGCTAAGATAAAGCTGCTCAGCCGATGATGCTAATTCGGTTGAATGTGTTTAGGAGTCAGAAAAATGTTTCATGTCTGATTTTAGAGAGAAAGATTCAGGCTGACACACTTGAAATCAGAAGTGCTTGCTAGCAGCTGCTAGCCAGCACAGTCGTGGCCTTTTTCTGGTTTGGAAAGCAGACGGAGGATTTTAATTCTAAGCTCACTGGCGGCTTCCTTTAGCCGAGGCGTGGTGTCCGCAGAAGGACGGGGAGCTCACGCTAACATCTGCAGCTAACTCCCTCCACAGCCTGGTTGCCTGAACACCAGCCGGTGTTAAAGGACTGTCAGACGTGTCTCACCTAAAGGGGTGATGGGAACCTTCACCTTTCCTGCTCAGGTCCACGCGGTGTCTTCGGTCGGGAACCGGCCCTTTCTCGGAATAAAAACCGCTTGAAGAAAGTCTTTTGGCCTGTTTTTGTCCTTGTTTACGTTTGTTTGTGGTGAAGTCTGGTTCTATGTGAAGTGACTCTGGACTCCAGCGATTAGGCTTAGAACGGAGGTGGAGGGTGGGTGAGATCAGTGGGGGGAGTGGCTAAATCACCCTGCAGAGGTGCCTTTTCTTTCTCCTCCTAGCCAGTCCAGCTGACCACCTTCATTTGGAGAAACTGCTTTGAAGGCTCTGCGGGCCGGATAGACGAGTTCATCGGGCCACGTGTGGCCCCCGGGCCTCAGGTTGCCCACCGCTGCTCTACCAACAGCTTTTTAAGCCTGCAGGTGTCATCGGGGGGAGGGGCTTCCACGTGTGGTTGGACTGGGAAAAGACCTGAAGAGGAGAAGAAAGACAAGTAAGTAAGTGCACGTGTGCTAAGTGCACGTGCGGTGGTCACGATGTTTTACCGCTCCTGGAGCAGCTTGGCGTCGCTCATCGTCGGTCCCTGAGCACGTGAGTGGAAGCCTGCTAACCTGCCTGCTGCCAGGCCTGCCTGCCTCCTCCTCCTCCTCTCTTTAATCCTGCTCCTTTGTCTCCCCCCCGCCGATCTGCTCCTCCTATAGGCCGCGGGTTCAGGCTTTGCTCCGCGGTAACTCGGCTTCCGCCGACCACTGGAAAAAGGCCGAACCGCGCAGAACTTCGGCTCCCCCAGCACTCCCAGCGGCGGCTTCCTGCTGACGTCACCGTCCCAGTAACCGTCCGTTCCTTCTGGACTGGTGCGGCCACGAGCGGAGCCAAACCCGGGGCCAGCCGGGGGGCCGGCCGGGGCCCGGCGGCCGGGATCTGCGGGAGAAGCCCGGATGGAAGCGCGGAGTGAGTCGGAACTTTGTTAGCTGCGGGCTAACGCCAGCTAGCCCGCTCGTGGAGCCGTCTCCAGGGGCCCGGCGGGAACGGGCCGCTGGACTGTGAAAGTCGAACCCTTTCGGGGCGCTTTGTGACTGCGGCTGGTCGGGACAGAAGCGGATTCCTGGCGTTTACCCACTGACGAGCCTCGGCGGGTGGCCGGGTTGCCATGGTTACCGCCGGACGCGGGGTGCGCTCCAATCCCGCCACCAGATGGAGCCAGTCCTCTGCGTGAGCGCCTTCGCCTCTGACAGGATGTCCTCGTCCGGCTGTGAGTACCCGTCGGCTAGCCGTCGTCTGTCCCAGGAGCTAACGCGCTAACGATGACCCCTCGATGACCCCTCGATGACCCCTCGATGACCCCTCCTCAGCGGAGCCCCGGCGGCCCCGCCCCCACCCGCTGGACGTGCACCTGCTGGCCGACCCCGGAGCCTCGCTGCTGCTGCAGCACACCCTGGACCAGCTCCTCCGCTGGCTCTGCCCCAGCCTGCGCATCTTCCACGTGTCAGAGAGGGCCTCGCCCTTCAGAGGCCCCGCCCACACCGGTCCCGTGGCAGGTAAGCCGCGCGTCCGGGTGGCGCCGCCGGGGCGTACGCGCCGCCTCTAACCAAGCCTCCTGGTCTCCCGGGGTCAGGCCACCCGTCCTTGGCCATCACCTTCTTCCTCCACGAGGCCTACGGGGCGGAGCGCATCCTGAGGGTGCTGGACTACTTTCAGCGCCCGCCCTGGCGCTTCCACCACACGGAGAGCTCCTCCTGCTCCTCCTCCTCTTTCTCCGGCTGCAGCAGCAGCTCCTCCTCCTCCGCTGGGCTCCTGCGGCCCTACCTGCTGCCCAGCAGGGACTTCTACAGCCTGGGCCCCGGGATGCCCGTGTGGCGGTTCGCCCTGTGCACTGCGGGGGGGAGGTCCTCCGCCTGACGCTCTACAGTTGGCAGCAGCACTACGAGGACGCCGTCCGCTTCTACCAGACGGTGCTGCGGCGCCGGGCCGAGGAGCAGAAGACGGGCTTCTGCTGGTTCACTCTGCACCGGGGGTACGCGTGCCCGCCTCCGCCGGCAGCGGCCCCTCCCGAGCTAACGTCCTGTCCCTCCGTCCTTTCCCTCCCCAGAGCCGGGGCTGTGCCTGCAGCTGGCCCTGAAGCGCCTGCCGCCGGGGGTCAGGGCCAGGCCCTGCCACTCGGCCGTGCTGCAGTTCGGCGTGGAGGAGATGGGCCAGCTGGTGCCGCTGCTGCCCAAGCCCTGCAGCCCCATCAGCAGCACGCGCTGGCAGACGGAGGACCTGGACGGCAACAAGGTCCTCTTCCAGGTAGGCGGCGGGCCTTTCCCGGATTAAAGCCCTGGATTAAATCCCTCTGTCCTGGCGTGCCACAGGTGAAACCCCCGGCTGGACCTGAGCGACCTTTGACCTGCGCCTTCCCCCTGGCCTGCCCCAGCGCGACCCCGGCACCAGCGCAGCAGGGACGCGGGTTTTCGCCAGGCAGCCTCTGGGGGCGGGGTGAGTAGGCGTGTGCTTCCTGGCTGTTGCGCTCCACAGTCCTGATCCTCTTGGAGATCCAGTCCTGATCCTCCTGGAGGTCCAGTCCTGATCCTCCTGGAGGTCCAGTCCTGATCCTCTAGGAGGCATTTCCAAGACCATGACCCGGTGTGTGTTTGTCCCCCAGGAGCCCAGGGGCCCCACGCCGAGCCTCTCCTGGAGTTCCAGGGTGGAGCAGCCAGTCTGGAATCAGGGAGCTGCTCCAGTATTCCCTCTGGGAGCTCCTGCTGCTCCTCCCCGAACGGCAGCCCGGGGCCCTTCTCGGGCCCCGCCGGTGCCAACCCCCCGCTCCGGCCCTCCGTTAGCAGATCGCTGTCCCACCTGCTCCTGGAGGAGGACCAGGAGGAGACCAACGTGGACACGGGAGTCCCCGCCTCGCTGGGAACCGCCGCTCGCTCGGCCTCCGTGGAGCTTCTGCTGGCCCCCAGCTCCCAGAGCCCTGCCGCAGGCGCGGAGGGCCCAGCACCGGCTCACCCAGGCGGGGCCAGGAAGGGCCCCGCGAGGCCGGAGAGCAGGAGCGTGGCCGAGCTCCTGTCTGCTCGGATGCACCGACACCAACCAGAGGACGAGTTCTTCATCTGAGTTAGCGGCGCCGCGGCGCGTCGGGGAGGCTCTCAGACATGTTTGGGAACAGATAAAAGAGAATTTGAACGCAGGCGGCACTTTTGACCCAAGAGGAAGAGGCGTGGCCAAGAGGAAGAGGGTGTGGCCTCCGCAGAGATTCGTTCTTTCCCAGTAGTTCACGCAGAAATCCCCCTTTTTACGTTTATTCAACTTGTCTTTTGTGGACTTTCTAGAAAAAGCTCTAGTGTCTGTGAGACTGATGATTTTAGCACATTCAAAGGAGGAAGACCCAGAGCGGACCAGGTCTCGGGAACCCGGCGTGGGCGTTTTTCAGCCCCTTGGCCTGTTCCTGATGGCCACAGGAAGTAGACGTCTAGGTTAGAGGAAGCTGGTTAGAGTCTTTGGTCCAGGACTGAACCTGGACCTGAGACCAACGTGTGTTCATTCAGCACGCGGTGTTCACGTGCGTGAGGACGTGCGGAGAAAGCGGCAAATAAAAGCACCTGAAACAAAGAAAAAAGCTAAAATGGAAAAGAATCGTTTTTCCACTGTCGGCACCGACGGCGGCACTAGCAGTGAAAAGCTAGAACCTCGTGTGGGTTTGTTGGCGGCGCTTTTCCTCTGGGGCTTCCAGATGTGTCTGTCAGCAGCTGGACCGCCCCCCAGGTCCCAGGTGACCGTCTGCACCCGAGCACCGGCGGGACCAGGGCAGCCCGTTTTTCCGGGACATCACCAGGTATTACCCCTGGGGTCGGAGGGGGTTAGCGCGCCGCTGCAGCCGGTCCAGCTCAGATCCTGGGCCCAGCGGCCCTCTCCGGTGACTCGGACCTGGTCCGGGTCGAACCTCCAGAACCGGTGTTCCCTGAAGAAGAAGAGGCCGTCCGGGCGGGCCAGCGCCCCGTTGGTGCCCCGGGGCACGCCGCTCCAATCGGCCAGCCTGCGGGGGTAATACAGCTCCTGGACCAGGGTTCTGAGGTTGAGCACGTGGTAGCGGGAGCCCTTGAAGACGACCATGTGACCCAGGGGGGCGTAATAGAAGGCGGAGTCCGGATGAGGCGGGAGACCCAGCTGGCTGACCTTCCTGGGGAAACCCGGATCCAGCACGTCGCCGGCGTAGCGCCACACCCTCCTCCCTGTCCGCCACCGATGGAGAGGGTGCTGTCAGTAGCGGCAGCGGCGGTATGCTAGTTGCTATTTGGCGTCAGGCCAGCACCTTTGAAAAAATACCATTTGGAGTCCGGCGGGGAGAAGGCAGCGGCCTCGATGGCGGCGGGGAGGTGGGACCAGCGCCGGAGGAGGGGCAGGGGACCCCCCACCCGCCCCTCGGTGGACACCGTCCAGTAGACGTTAGCGCGGAACACGAACACCGTCTGGTTCTGGTCTGGAGGGGAAAACAGGCACACAGGGGTCAAGAGGCGGGGCAGCAGCCAAAAGCAGACCAGCTGGTGAGACCCACCCACGGTGATGGCGTCAAAGAGGCCCCGGCAGTAGAGGGGCCCACCCTGGCTCCGCCGCTCCTCCTGAAGCTCCGCCAGGTCCAACTCCTGCAGCGCCGCCTGCAGAACCGGGCCCAGCAGCCTCACGGGGGGGCTGCTCGCTGGTTGACCTGACGACCAGAACCACCGCTTCAGGTTCTGGTGGGACTAAAGGCAGCCGGGGCCAGAGGCGGACAGGGGCCAAAGAGCACCTTCAAACCGCCGGAGATCCTGGCCGGCGCAGTGGGAGGGGCCTGTCCTCCAACAGGAAGTGGCTGGGGGAGCCCAGCCTGGTTCCCCTCATGTAGATAAACGTGTGTTGGAGCCAGAAAACGAGCAGGACCCCCATCCTGGACCTCCCCAGATTGGCCCCTCGAAAAGGCCCCTGAACATCTCTGTAGGACTCTTATTAAACACGATGTCTTTAGGGGACAATATAAGCGTAACGACGGTTCATCTGAGACCGTAAAATCCGTTAAAGATACGATACAAAATATGATTTAAAGAGTTTGGTAATTACTCTGCAAGTAAAGCGATGCTGTTTGATGTGACCTATAGACCTCCTATAGACCTCCTATAGATCTTTGATGTAAGGACCAGGGCCTTGTTAGGTCTGATGTAGTCCTATAAACACATATTAGCGTTGAGATTCTGCGTCCCATAAAGCCTGCTTGGTGCTAATTACAAGGACCGTGATATTGAGCGTTAGCCACCGACCAGCAAAGAACGAAAGAAAGAAAACTAGAAAGATAAAGAAGATAAAGAAGATAAAGAAAGATAACTAAACTAAACGGCTGCTTTAGAGACAGGAAGGAAAGAGAGCACGGAATGTGTGCTGGGAACCCTGTTCTGTTGGGTGGGGTAAAATCAGGGTCAGGGTCGGGGTCACGGGGTCACAGGGTCAGGGTCGGGGTCGGGGGTTGGTTGGGATGGTTAGTGTGGGTGTGTGTGTGTGTGTGAGACTGGGCAGCTGCAGCAGGTAGCCAGCAGGCGGCGCTCCTCGTGGCGAAGCAGGCGGTTACGCCCCCTCAAGCTGCTTCAGGTCTGAAGGAGAGGCTGCAGACGCGCTAACATTCCTGCAGCGTTGTGTCTTCACTTGCAGCTGCGCAGCGCTAAAGAATCCAGTCACGTCATGACTCTGCTGCAGGACGAACAGGCGTGTTTACCGACATGCCAAAGATGGCTGTGGCGTTCCAGGAGAGCAGGCAGGGGCCCAGGTTAGGGAACGGCAACTGTGTAGCCTGAAGGGCTAAGATATCCATCTCCAAGTGATCACCTGGCTCCGTGGGCCGCATTGAATAAGTGGCGGGGCCACACGTGGCCCACTTGCTGTCTCTGAGGACACCATAGGCGGCGTGGGGGCCCGGGGGCGGGGCCTGCCGGTGGAGAGGGGTGCTTCTCAGCTTGGCGAGCTCCCTGGAGATGGACTGCTGGGTGATGTCGTCCTGCCAGGTCAAGCCTGGAACCGCAAAGGTCATGGAGGTTA